>VWPV01011332.1:0-39460 GCA_013389885.1 Geococcyx californianus | reverse complement strand
TTTAAAGCAATGCTTGAGTATGTGAAAGGGAAATGCACACATAACAAGAAAAAACATTAATTTTTAATGGATTTTTTTAAAGATTATATGACTTTTTCAGCCACAGCATTGTATGCCTCTAGCTGAAAGAGTTTTCAACAAAAGCACTGGATACTTCTAGCTGCTTCCCAAGCAGTGAAATGCACCAGTGTGCATTGTATCTTCACCCGCCTAACGGCAATAAATTTTAATAGTTTTACTCTTGATTTTTAAGGGTCAAGGTGAGATCGTGCAAAAGCAAGGAAACTAAATATAATTGACAAAGCTAAACAGATTTTTTACAGCTCAGTCCTTTTAACAAAAAAGAACTGCACAAAATCTTGTTTTTTATAATTGCCAGAAAAATGTCTGAGATTTCCTATATCCTTTCTTCTGCTGAAAACAGCTGTACATTTCATCTTTATAATAACTAGGTTTGCCCTAGGGTGAGAAGGGTTATGATAGAAATTCCTGAATGTGGAAAGAAATCAATCTGAAATAAAGGTGAGATGAAAGGGGAAAACTATAGATCGCTTTTTTATGGTTTTTAATAGCTGTCAGGTTTTGAGTGACATCTAGAAAAGAAAAATACTGTATGCCAAAATATCTCCAAAATTTCATAATACTTAAAAAGGAATTAGTTATTTTAACTTCAAAAAGGAATACAACATTATGCTTTCCAGCTTGTGAAGAGAAGGCAGACATAACTATTTTATTTTAGAATGCCTGAATCCATAGAAGATCCTTTACAATTGCATCAACCTTAGAAGAGTTCAAACTACAAGTCCTAATTATTATTAAGCAGAATTTTAGCAGCAGCATTTAAAAAATACAGATCTGCTCTCACTAGATTTACATAATTTCAAGAATAACTTTTAAAACATTATGTCTGTTTTGACTGGTATTTGAATAAAGCACATCCCTATGAGATAGTATCAGACTGACAAAATGATTGAAGCAGAGGTTCACTCCTGAAGAAAACAATTAGTTGAAAAAGATGACCTAGATATTTACAGACAGTAAAACTTTCAGAGAGATGTAAAATGGTTTACTATAATATATCTCATTATCACTTACTAGTCTTCAGTTTCCTAAATTATCGAGATGATTTTAGTTTTCGAAGATAATGTAATAATGTAATGTAAAAATAGATACACTAAATCACATCGCAGCAACCTTATAAACTTATCCATCCCTGGCATTTCTCATGTTTTAGTCCATCCATTAATTCACATCCACTCTGTGCAAGCTAATAGCCTTACAAGTTCTGATTTGCTTGTCCCAAATTTTAGTCTGGAAGCTAATTGCCCATGAAGCACTTTATCCACATTTTCTACTATCAGTGCAAAAATATCTAGATGAGACACACTGTATAGTTTCATTCAGATACCAGTACATAAAATAGCTCCAGGATACAGGGTTTATTTCATTGTTGCAATCTCTCCTGAGAAGGACAAATAGATGGGATGTGGTTTCTCTTCAACACCAGAAGGGTTTTTTCAGAGACCGAAAAAAGAAAGAAAAGCTCCCTTACTAGTACAAAAAATAAGAATTAGCTTGAAAGATTTCATACTTATCAATATTGTCACTAGTAGTCTTAATATAAATTTATTTAATGAAAATTCTGGTCATTGTTCCATATAAATAGAAACCCATGAGGAATAAGTACATGCATCACATGATTTCTCTGATGAACTTCTCATCTATTGGAGACGAGAAGTGAAGTATTTAGCAGTCTATGATCTTTGGTTACATACAGTAGAAATGGGAATGAGTCTAAGACTGAGAAAAATCATACGGTTAACATAAGGAATATGTTTCAACTTACAATTTTTGTACTATGTATTAGGTAACTGGTAAATGCCAAGCCAGATTCAGCAGAAGCAATAACTGAGATTTAATTAAGAAAATAAATAAATATATAAATCTCTTCCAGCACCTATCTTTACTCGTATGTTAAGATAAACCAACATATCAACTTTAACCTTTGTAAACTGTACATATTTGGAGAGTGTATTTATTTTCTTTTTACTATTTAAAGCATACAGAAACAGAAAAAAGTCAAACCTTCATGCAAGGTTTGAACAGTACCATCAAATTGAATGTTATAACCTCTCCAATTTTACCCTGCTCTCCTAGCAGTTGTTCTTGAATTGGCAGAATATCCACTTGTGAAATTCAGAGCTCTGTAAATACAGTAAGGCTTATATCAACGTGTCAGGAAATGGCAGTGTTGCTAAAGGAAGCAATGACACATACAGTAAATACCCATCACAAGCAGTTCTGTGTTTCTTCTTTGCTCAGCTATGTTTTTAGTTACCAAATAATTACTAAATAATTTTAAACATAATCTGGTGCTATAAAATTATTTCAAGGATAAATATTTATCTCGGCAAAGTTTAGTTTATAACCTTACAATGTGTAATATTGTGTCTTAAACCCAAAGATTTCTTAGGTGAGATGTAAAAAGAGTGGATTTTTGTGTCTATGATAATAAATAATAGTACTGTGAAAAAAGTGAAAGAATAATCTTCAATTAATCGTTTTCTACAAACCTCTTTGGATTTATTCAAGTAAACAATATTCTAGTATTTCTTTTGGTGAAACCACCCGTTTAATTTTACCATCACTTAGCTAAGAAAATGATGCTACTGGACATTATTTTCTATTTAAAAATTGCATGTATAATTGGATACCTTTCTACATAGTCCAGCAGTCGGGAACAATGATTGGAAGCAGGAGCATCATGGCCTCCAACTGCATAAAGAAAACCATCACACGTAGCCACTCCTACACCTCCTCTTCTTTTACACATAGGGGCACACATATTCCATTTATTTGTGTGAGGATCGTAATATTCCATTGAACTCAAACACGAACTTCCATCCCGACCTCCAACTGAATATAACCTAAGAAAGACAACAGAAACAAAAATGTTAAGAAAATAAGAGCTCAGAACTGTAGAAATAAAAGCAGGGAGCACCTGGGAGGGGGGGGGGGTTATCTGATATCAGCAAACAGAGAAAAAAGAAATTTCAAAATCATACAAATTTCATATGGTCAGCAAACACATATTATTTTGAAATTATTACCAAATTTACACACTCCTTTGTGCTTTGCCCATCTGAATAGAAAGGAAGATATTTTCTTTCTGGTTATGGATATTTTTATTCTTTGTTTACAGCATATAATGCCAAGAGGGCTGTAAGTGACATGCAGATTTGTCTCTATAGATTTATAAATCATATAAGCAGGGTTGCTGCCTACCTGCTCATCAGCTATAAGGTGGAAGTGAAAGTGCTAACTTATACTCAGTAATTCAGACAAACAAGAAATTTGTAATCCATTTATTATATTCTCCCTGTGATTTATCATGCATCAAAGTAGTGGGAAGTAGACTGACGACTTTAGCCCTGCATTTTATTATTCTATGTTGCATAATTCTTTAATACTGAATAGATTCACAAGCTTATAATTCTTCCTTCTTGAAATAAAAAATAGTACTGCATAAGCTCTGTGTGCTAAAGAACAAACAATATGACAAACTGCAGCTGGTCTTTGATCCAGTATTAAACCTATTCCACATACAAAACTATCAGTATAATACTCATGTCCAGAACGAATTTCACACTTACAGTATAGCAGAAATCAAATATGCAGAGCATTGCAGAACATAATATTGTATTATCTTTTAAGTATGGCTTTTTAAAATGTGCTACCTTGGTTTCAAAGATCTTGGTTATATTAGAAAATTACACCCCCAGCGCTGTATGTTGGTTTTCTTAACGAGAAGATATTATGAGGATTGAGTTTTGTAAGGAAGCCATGGGAAACTTGCGAAAATATTTTAGATTTAAAATGGCAAAAATGTGATTTAACAAAAAAATATGTTGTTTTTGTAACTATCTGCAGGCAAGAAACTTGTTTCCTTTCTTCTTTTATAAGGGTTCCCAGGAGGAAACATTTCTGATTGCTTTTTCCCACTGTTATCATGCTGCATTCATTTCTTATATGAATCCTATTGCAGTCTCTTGCCTTTTTTACAATGCCTGGAGATTAACTAATAGAAACACAGGGTATCTTATAGTTCAACCACTGAGCAATTTAGGATGCAAAAGCTGTCTGTGTGAAGCAATTATTCATTTGGAAGATTTTACTGTCCTCAGCACTCCATGAATTCAGAGCTATTTAAATGTGCATTTACCATTATGTAAAGGAAATACCACACTACTACTAAACATGTCACTGAAGCCACAGAACACTTTGGTACTGCCTGACAGACACACTTGTGTTCTGACTAAAGCAACCAGGAGAATTCATATTCTTCTATGAGAGATGTTCAATCAAATACACTATTTTTTTGCAACTATTTCTGTGGATCCAGCCCTAAGACATTTACCTTTTTACGTGACTATCAGATAGCTACAGAAACAATCCAATTCAAGATCGACATCTATGTGCAAGTGTTAACCTGTTAACTTGTGGGTGTCTACAGCGTCTAAATTGCTGTGATGCTCTGGGTAGTCGGCTGAGCTTAAAGAATAACTTGGTCCATCAGCCGCACCCATACTTTTTTCTTCAGCAGATAATGACTACAAAACTGCACATGATATAAATAAATCTACATTAATATAAATGCAAATCTAAGCATTTACATATAGGTGTCTACAAGGATATTATCTTCATTTTCAAAGATGAGACATGGTTTGGCTGCGCACAGAGCGTGATCAAACATTTGTGACCTCTAGGGTACAGTGGCATTCCCTGCAGGCTGGCAGACATGGCAAAGACTTCACAGGAGAAACAAACATGATTGCTGGAGGTCAAGTAGGATATTCTGAGGCAATTCAAATAGAAGTAGACAGTTACGTGTAGATAAGTGAACTGATCCCTAAAAATGAAGATCATGATTAACAAGCCTGGGATTTCTAAATAGATTTCTAAGTAAATATTTGGACAACTAAACACTTCACTCATCACTTTGTTTATTTCTTCTGACATGACAAGTTCTCAATTATCCCATTGTCTTTCAACTACAATAAATCTATAAGCTGACATTTCCACACTGAAAATGAAGCACACTTTTTCATTCCTGTATCTCAGCTAAGACAGCTCGTAAAATACAGCTGAAGGAATTCCTGAGTTCCTGGCAAAGAGACAGCAAATAGTGTTCATAAGTAACTGTTCCAGTTTGAGCTAAAGTAGAATCAGTTTTCTAATTTCAGCTACCTGAAAGTTAACTGTATGCTTTTTGGGCAGTGTTTCTCTCTAGAAGTGATAACACAGGGCATTCATATGTAGAAAGGTCATTGTTTATACTTATTCCTATAGAAATCAAGGCCAACCTCGAGCTAGAGAAGTGCCATAAGTCAAAGAGGCGAAAAAGAGTGGCACCTGCCGGAAGGAGAGGACAGGACAGGTGACCCAAAACTGACCAAGAGAGTATTCCATCCCATATGTGCCTTTCTGTATATAAACTGAGGGATCATGAGGGCAAATCTCTCTTCTTCGATGACCTATGTTCAGTGATGACCGCATGTCTTTTTGCCCCTGATCCCAGATCTGTACAACATTCCTGAATCTGGTTCCTGAGTCCAGCTCCCTCTTAGCCCAGGACCCTTCCCTGTGCCTGCTCTGCAGCATCTGTGGTGACGTAGTCATCAAGGGATGGGGAGGCAATTTTGCATATATATGTATATATTATTGTTATTATTGTTGTGATTGTTAGTATTGTTATTATTATTTTAATTAAAGCTGGTTTAGTTTTACTTTCCAAACCACAAGTCTTTTTCTTCTCATTTCCCTTTCCCTGGGAGTGAAGAGGAAGGGAATTAGGAGCCTAGCTGCTCGGTTTTAGGTGCCAAATTAGGCCAGGTTGGGGCTAAACTGTGACAGTAACTGACAGAAGTTACAGTCATTGATTGGGATCACCTAGGGGTTTTTTTAAAACACTCTATGCTATTCAGAACAAAGCAAAATTAATTTTCAAGATCAGATTTTGGAAACCATCATTTTAGAGTTTGATTATGTTTATAGATCATTGAGGATTAGTTCATAAGGCTAACAACAAGATTTTTTCACAAAGGTCTAGTTCAGACAAATGAAAGTTGAAAATCAAGTAATTGTTTTAAAACTCCAGTTGTGGCTGAGCCTGAACACCTCTGTCAGGAACTGCCTCCCCTCTTCAGCCCAGTTTCCTGATTCACAGTCTCAAAGGCCCAAAATGACTCCAGAACAACTCTGTAATCAGTGCTGAATATTCAGGATGCTGTATAGCTAACTGAAAAATTTGAAATACTGATACCCAAAGTTATTTACTAGTCTTACTTTCTTACTGTTCAGGGTCCTGTTTTATTAGATGACTTAGAATGAATCCATTTTTGCAGGGTTGCCTTTCTCGGTAACAGTTTATAGTAAAATTTTTTACTGGGAAAAGCACAATGTATCTCTCTAAAACACCCCGACAAGCTGACAGGACTAAGATCAGATATCAGTCCTGCAATTCTAAGGGCTACTCTTATGCCTTTTAACTATATTCAATTTTATTACTGCATTTACCAGGTACCACCTCTGCTCTGGAAGATTTATTGAAAATATCTCTGAGTAAACTTTCATTTTCTTATGCAAGCACATTCAGAACTCCTAGACAAAAGATAATCCAGTGAGTCTGGATTTAGCAAATTAAAGTTGCTCAAATTGTGCTTTGTTTGTTAACTTCACATTGTTAATTCACAATGTGGTCTTACTAAATCTATCTTACCTTATGTATGACTTCAAGAAGCATCACATATATTATTTTTTCTGCTTCTCCTAGATCACTGGTGTATGTAGAATTCTTATAGATGTCATATATTTTCATAGCTTTTGAGTATTTACAGTATTGTAAGACCTTTACTTTTCAACATTGCATGTCTAAAAAGAGCTTGAAAAATAAGCATAATCGTGATCACATAGTAGTCATACCTTCATTCATTTTTGAATGGGAATATCCTCTTAAGTCAGTTGCACTTCATTGTATAGCCCATCAAAACTGTTGGGATTTCTATTGTAATTATCGCTGCTTAGAGGGGAAGATTGACAAGGAAAAGAAAGCATTCAGTAGTGAGTGCTTTGATCTCCACTGATCACAGTGAAAGTTTTGCCTGTGGAGATGCTATAGATTTCTATTCCCTAATGGTCTATATTGCAACTTATTCAGACACTGGGCACAGATAATAATTTTCACAATACACAGTCTCCTCTGAGCTAAAAATTTGTCTTTTCAGGGTTTGGTTATGAAGATGGGTAGACATTCCCAAACATTTGTATGTAGATATATCAGAATCATAGAATGGTTTGGGTCAGAAGGGAGTTTAAAGCTTACCTAGTCCACCACCCCTGCAACAAGTAGGGACGTCTTCAGTTCAGTCAGGTTACTCAAACCCTGTGCAACCTGACCTTGAATGTTTCCAGGGATGGGAATATGTGTCTGCATATATATATGTATATATAAAATATATATGTATACATATATGTATCTATATGTATAAAATGGTTAGAATATGCAGTAGAGGTTTTAAAGTAAGAGACATTAGGAAAAATCATGACTGGCTGGATCAAAAGCATTTATCTCAGTGCTATCATTACAAACCTTTGATAACTAATCAGAAAAGCCATTTTAAAATTCAGTTTGACAAGCCAACCTCAAAAGACCAGATTGCCTTTGATGTGAGGTAGTGTGGCTTGTGAAAACAGTTGAATCATGCCTTTGCTGCATTTCTTAATGAGGTTTTGCCTTTCAAAATTCTTTCACTGTGAATATCAAAGCCCATATCCACTCTTTTGCTTAGGCCCCTTGTACCCTTTTCTGCCCTTTCAGTGTGCCTGAAAGTGCAGCAGAGAATTACTCTGCAACAAAGGTTTTTTCCCTGTATAAGTGAGATGAAGATAATAATTTTCTTTAGTGTTGGACTTCTGCTCAACAAGTCCATATGTGATGTAGGAATCAGACTGCAGGAGAGTGATATAAAAACACAGTATCACACAGTAATGTAAGGTTGGAAGAGACCTTTGAGATCATCGAGTCCAACCTATGGCCCATCACCTACACCTACTACCTACACCTACTCCTACTTGTATATCTATCCATGCTGCCTTGGTTATGCCAATGAAGAGCAGTTCACTGTCAAAAGTTGAAAAAAACAATAATTTCCTGAATGGAAAGCATTAATGTAGTAATTTCCATGTGTAAGTTTGGAATGGTATTTCAGGTATTTGTTGCAGTCATGCAGTACTGACAATACAATTTGACCAAAAATAAGTAAAGAAAAAAGAGTCAAGGAATAAATGTCTGCAATTAAAGAAATAGTGATTACTGATAGAAAATATTAAGAGAAAAATATCCTTTGCATGGATAATGTCATTACGGTAAATATCTGCTTCCTACACTAGAAAGTATATTTTCCTAGTAGAAAGAACCTGTTGCAAGTAAATTTAATGCTTAAGTTATATGGGCTACATTGCCTCTGCAAAACCAGTGATAGAATTCCACCAGTTAAAAATATTCTTGACTGTATCAGGCTATAAGGTAGTTAAGATAAAACAGTCTTTGTAAATCAATTACTTACTACAGCATGAGCCTAACGCACTTTATTTTTTGTCTTATTTATTAAAAAATAGTGAACCTGCCATTAAATAATAAATTGTTACTGAATTCACAGAACTACTTTGTGCTAGACTGAGCTAAGGTATTTATGATATTAATCTTTGTGATTTTAATTATTTTAGACCATAAATTTCCATTTTGTTCTTAGTATCCATTTATGGCATGATTTTGACTAAAAATATTAAAAAAATGTCTACACGTTTTTCTAGTTTCAACCATTAAGGAAGAATGTTTTCAATACGTCCCTTTTTCCCTATAGCAGGAGGCAGAATAATTACCTTTCTGAGAAAAGAGTTTGATCAAAAGCAGCAGTTATTAAACAGCACATTTATAAAACATGTGCAGTGTCAAAACTGCCATAAAAGAACCTGAAATTACTTCTAGAGGATTTAAATTAAGGTATAAACTTATTTATAGGTCAAAGTACATTTACAGTAAAATATAGCATTGAGATAAGATTTAAAATTTTCTATGAAAAAAATATAAGGCTGATAACTTGTGAGTTATTTTTTTTCAATACGTTTGTCATTCTTCCCATTGCAAAGTAGTTTTTTAAAAAATTATTTACATTTATGAAATAAACAATAAGTAAATAATATCTTCCTAAATCAAATTTTGTTTGGCCATTTAGCAGATAACATAAGATGTGTTATGGAAAAAGAAATGTCAAAGCAGGAATTTTTTGACAAGGAAAAGCACTGCTGTATTTCAGCATCAGGCAGAATAACCATGTCATTAATAAAATATTGATTTAAAACTATTCATTTGTAGTCAGTGAGAATATTCTGTGCAGAAAGCATGCAGTATGAAGCATATTTTCTCTCTCTACGTGACTGTAATTGTGTATGTCAAGTATAGTATTTTTCTTAGTTCAAATGGATTAGTAAAAGAATAACTGAATCATCAATAAGGCACAGGAGCAAAGAAATGTTCAAGCAAAAAAAGCCATGAAAAAAGCTTCTCTGATGGGAAATATAACTGTTTTGTTCATACTTTCCTATCTTGTTAGCTTGGTACGAAATTTTTAAGCATTACTTCAGCTTTAGAAATCAAAATTACAGCATATTAATACTTAATTTATATAATAATATTGAGGTATTTCCCTAGTTCTTATTGAAGTATGAAAATTATCAGTGCATTTCAATTACACGAATGACTTGGAAAAAAGTCTTAGATCATTTAGTCTGTGACCTTAACAATGAACAAATCCTCAATTCAATGACTACAACCGATAACGAAAAACTCAACTGAAGTTGAGTCAAAAGGCATTTCATTTTACCCCAATACTAGTTATTAAATAGTTAATCAAGTTTCCAATTAGAAAAACAGAAATATCAGTTAACAGTGGAGACGACGTGGTATTCTGAGACCATGATTCTTTTCTGCTGAGTATGGTAGATACCTGATAGCTGCCCTTGAAGATATTTAGTGGATCATCAAATTAGATATTTAGCTTTCTCTAATTTCAGTAAAATTTAGATGTTTAAATATCCATCCAGATTTATGCACATGTGGGAATAAGAAATCATGTGTATACACATGATGCACACACATGCAGATACGTGTGTACGTAATTCAAGTAAATGCCTACATTTGGTCTTGGGAGTATGTGTAGTATTCTATAACTGCACTGAACAAAGGCATCCGTCAGGTCCCAGAGCACAGGCACTAAGTATTCTTTGAGACAGGCTGGGATTCCAATCCTTCATCTCCCGTTAAAGATAATATTAGAAAGCCAGATTTTCAGAATAATCCAGAATGTGGGATGTTAATACCGTTTGCACTTTTGACCAGGAGAGGTAAGGCAGTGATTGCTGAATGCTTTTTAGAAGTCTGTGCTTAATTCTGGAAGCTGTTCATTTAAAAATTTGGGTCTGAATCTTTCTCGTTGTTATCCACACTGCCTCCCACTGTCTAGATTGGTACATATATTACAATTAAAAGCTTAAGTTAGACGGAGTGACCCAGTTGCCTTTTCCTGTCAGGATTAGGACTGAGTAAGTTAACTCACCATATCTTCTTGGTCTGAAGTACCCTTACATGCCCAAATTAACGCATAGCATACTATTTTATGTGCACTATCTATGTAGAATGTGTTGTTCATTACAAAATTTACAGAAAAAAAAGAACTATGTATTAAAGAAAAATGTTTCCTACTACAAAAACTGTATGGTAGACCTTACAGCAAATGACAGTCACGCTAGCTATATCCCAGTCAACAGTCAGCTAGTCCAAAAATCTTACGTGTGCAGGTGATGGATGAAGGGAAGTGCATGGTAGGCTGTACACAGTAAAAGATGTGGGTGTTTGCATGCGAACATGCAAAACAGAAATGTGGCCTAAGCATCTGGGAGCCTAACCAGGAGGCTCAACAACTTCCCACCCTGCAATGCAGCAGTGTCTTTAGCATCTGTCATGTTTTATGCCAGTTCGGTGGTAGACTTGGCAGTGTTAGGTTTATGGTTGGAGTTGATGATCTTTAAGGTCTATTCATGATTTTTCATTGTCGTCTTTTATGACTTACGCACATATTTTCCCAACTTATATCTGTTCTAGCCCTTTCTAAGGCTCACCTAGTCACAGAACAAGGAGTATGCCTGTGCAGAGACTCCTATTTTACAGTCTGTATTTAAAATACCAAGTTAAATGTTTCTTGCAAAAGACACAACATGATGCATATTGAATTGAATTGAATTGCACGTTCACCGAGCTGCATGGGACCTCCACGTAGGAAATATGAATTTGTGTGCACAAGTATAAAAGATCAGCCCAGGGCACTGAATTAGTAATAAGCTTTAATGATTCTGTTAAGAGAAAATGCCACAGATAGTTTATTATATGATGCATGAAAGGCAAAGAAGCAGAACTCCTGGAGGAGGTTGTAATAAGCCATGCAATCAAGTTTTGTAGGTAGTTATATGAACGTAATACATTGCTAATTCTCCTGTACCAAACACTGAACTGCTATTAAGGACTTTGTGGAATTATTAACCTCTGCCTCTCCAAGGTCAGTATATAGTAAATGTATTCCTGTGAGCAACTAACAACAGGATGATTTTGAGAACTTGTCTCTTGAACTTGTTGGAATTTTGCTACTTTCTTGAAAAAGAATGCTCAGCATTATAAACTTTTCTGATATTCACTTTGCATTAATTCACAATGGTCATAAGGGACATCAAACTAAAGCAGCTGCTATTTACCACAGGTACAATAGTGATCTAAATAACACAAGTTTAATTCCAGCTTTGTCTCATTAAATGACCTTAAACCAAAACATTCCCATACACATATGCCAGTGTCTGTATTGGCCAGCTCTCTGTGTTTCCCATTCAAATGGAAAAGAGAATAGCTGGAAAAGTACTGCTAAAACAATAATCCAGTTTACGGAAATTCATTACTAAATGCATCCAACTGTTACAAAACTGATGGAACTGAATAAATGTAACTGAATGTAAATAAATAGGAAATATTTAAGATAAAGCTAGATGTTATTAAAGCCTCTCACCTAACAAATGAAACTGAAAATGTAAGAAATGAAGTTGCATGTGTGTGAAGGGATAAAAGAGTATATAATTACAGCTATTTAAAAAAAATAGTATTCAATGAATGCTTAAGTAGAATTAATAGAATGTAGAAGCCATTCCAAATTCTATCTACTAGAGTGGAGTCAACCAACAGAAAAAAATCTATATCACCAATTGATAATCTATATTACCAATTGATAATAAATAATTTCATGAAGGACACAACCCCGTTCTTTTTTCATCTGTGCCTAATTTAAATGGCTTTCTTACTGGTTTCTAATAATCCTTTCTTTTCCAAATCCCATTTAGACAACGTTTGCTAGGAAACATGATCTCTTAACTCAACACAAAAATGTCCAGTATGTGGTAATAATTTCATGATTAAGCGTGCAAAAAACAATATTGCAATTGTACATTCTATAAGTGCCTGGGCACTGGCAGCGGGGGCTGCAGGGGTCTCTGTGAGAAGAGGTCAGGGCTGCCCCATGCTGGAACGGTCGGCTCTGGATGACCTACCACAGGGCACAGCTGAGCCCCCTCAGCCAATGCGTTGGTACCTCGGAGAAAGGTTATTTAAGAAAAGGTGAAAAATGGCACACAGACAGAATGAGAAGGGGAAAAAGAGACTGTGAAACAGCAGAGGGGACACTAAGGTCAGAGAAGGAGGAGGAGGTGCTCTGTGGTGCTGAAGCAGGTATTCATACTGCAGCTTGTGGAGGGCACCGCACTGGAGCAGCAGGGCATTTCCTGAAGGACTGCAGCCTACAGAGATCCAGTGATGCAGCCAAGTAAATGTGTGAGGAGGAAGAAGCAGCAGAAAGGAGCAGTTATGAATTGACTGTAACATCTGCTCATCATTCCCCTGCACCACTCAGGCGAGGGGAAAGGAATCAGGAATTAAAGATATAAGGTGAACCTGGGAAAGGGGAGAAGAAAGGTTGTGCTTTAAAATTTGTCTTTGTTTCTCATTACCAAAATTTTATTTTTGTTAGCAATAAATTATGCTAGTTTTCCCCAGGTTGTGCCTGTTCTGCCTGTGATGGTAGCTGGCAAGTCATCTTGCTGTCCTTGCCTAAACACACAAGCTTTCTCACCTATTTTCTCCCCCTGTCTGATGAAGGAGAATGTGTGAGTGGTTGGGTGGGCATTTGGCTGTTATCCAAAGCTAACCCACCATAATAATATATAACTCCCAGTTCACAGCCTCCCCTTTCTCCTTCCCTTGTACAGTGCCCAAACACGGAGACTGTGGAAGCGATTCTAATGGAAATACCTACACTACTGATAATAGTAAAAAATGCATTGTCGTTTCTTTGTTGAATAAGATTCAACTCAGATAAGCACTGATGGGTAATAAAATTCTCCCAGCATTTCTCATTTCTCTTTTACTCTTTTTCAGAGAAAATAAATACTTACAAAACTTTTTTTCTTAAAGGCACTTCATGTGAAAGGGTACTTCAATAGTTCCGTTTTTAAAAGTTAAGATCAGAAAATTCACTGTTTTTTGCCATCTAACATTCACCAGTAATAATGTGTGATATTTGATATAAACAACCACAGCACATGGAAATATCAAGATCATAAAAGCACATCTTTGAGGATGTGACAATCAATAAAGGCCAGAACTCCCTTCTCCTTTCTTCCACAAGATATTATCATGTGAATGAACTGCTCCCCAGTGCGTGCCAAAGTCATTATATTTGACCCTTAACTCAGTGTACTGCTGTGATGTTCTACCATTTAAAGTCAATCTGAAAATCATACTAACAGCTGAGTATATATCCCTTCATAGCACAGATTTACTATATCTGTTAGAACAAAATGGCCAGTCTTTTCAACATGAAAGATAGTTAATTTAAAGGAACATTGATCATTTTTGACATAAAAATTAAAAATCAGGGATTTTTTTTTTTTAATCCAATTTTTATGGCCACATGATAGGAGAATCCACAAAAATCTCAGTTATGATTGTGTCATAGAATTATTTGGAATAACATAAATCTGTGTGATACAGACAGAATCTTTTAGGTATATATTCCAGAGGAAGGTGTATATACCTAATTTCACTTTTACTTACAATATCCCTTTTAGAATAAATCTTGTTCTTAAATTATGTGGAGAAAAAAAGTGTAGATGTTAAGTGTTCTTAGAGACTGTATGTTTCATATGTTAGAGACTTTAATACAAAGATAAATAGCTACACTAGTGTTGGAGGCAACTATATTTATAAAGCTTAGTATTTATTGGATTTAAACTGTCAACTATTTCAAAAATGAAGAAATTAAGACATAATTTCTTGAAACAGTGAGGGACAATTGTTAAAGTTCTCAGGAAAAAGAGATTTTTTTGTACTTTTGGTTCCTTGGTGCTTCTAAATAATGCTGTCAAGTGTATTATTGACTTCAACATTATCTTTTTTCTGCTTAAAATGGTTTTAACTGGAAAACCAATGAATTAGACCATAGAGGTATGGACGATCTCAAATGGAATAGTTTCTAGCATTAAAACACAAAAGAAAAAAATATATTTTATAAAATATTTAAGAAGCTCACATTTGAGATTTAGCAAAGAGTATCCCTTCATGCAGAGCTGAAGCAGTGTGTGATATACACACGTTGAATAGTTTCTAACTCTCTCACTTCAGTGAGTCTGACCTCACTGCATTCTATTTATTTACTTATTTAATAGAGTGCAGAAGAAAAGAATAACCACAAAAAACCTCCTCAGAACTGCCACACTAAAATAGCTTCTCCTTTGCTGAATATTAAAGACAACATCTTGTTTTTTATCGAGACATCAATTTCCCTAGAAAAATCCCTAGAATTTATTTTACAAAAAAATCCCTAACTATGCCTTTTTTAAAGTGAAAAGCTCAGGTAAGGAATGCAGCACATTCCACTTTTGTGGAACATCAGTGCAGTAAGAATAGCACTAGAGAGATGAAAAGTTTGGTCTTTCCATATGTTTTCAAGTGTCAGTTCTTGGCATACAGGATATTTTTAGAGATAGTTATTCAGATTAGAAAAAATCAAAATCAGAAGTATATTTGCTATTTGCAAGTGAGACTACAATTTTTAAGTTTTCAGTGGTATCCATTCTACCTTTCTGAGACACAGATAGCATCTCTTCTCATTTAAAAGTGTTCTATATAAGTCATGGAATATTTGACTGAGCATTTGTTAGCTGAGAAGCTCTAAATACATACTCAGCTGTGCAAAAGAAACATACCTGGAATACATACATATAATCATATGCAGCACTTCATAACTTTAGATCTATATTTGTAGGGTTATTTGTCTAGATCTTGTCTCTGCTAATTTTCCGCATGGCTCATACACTGTTGAAACAAGATTGTTTTAGATAACAGGGTTATTAAAGAAGGTTTGTCCGTTTAATTTGCTCTGGAACATTTCAATGCCACTGTGACTTCATAAGAGAAAGCAATGACAATTAAGCTTCACTGGTCTGCAGATGATTTCACAACATAAAACTCTTAATGTCATGGATGAGAAGTACATCATCTGAGTAGATGATACTATGAATTAAATAATATAATATTAATAATGGAAGCATCTAATAAAGTCTATTTAATCCAGAGTTACTCTGCAAATAGGGCACAACTGTAATATGACAAACCCATAAAAGTAGTTAACAATTTGAAGCCTGTAGATTAAATTTATTTGAGATTTAATTTAAATATATATATGCATATTATTATAATGATGGGATTATGAGTACTCTGTCAGGTCTCCTGCTGCTGCTACAGAAAGATATCCTCCTATAGGTCTCACAATATAGTTATTTGTGGGCTAAATCAAGCTCCTTGTTTTACTTTTATATTCAGTGACTCTTACAGTCAGTGTAGAGAGTCCTAAAATCCCAGAAATCAATTAAGATTATTTACCTCAAGCTTTTATCTTAGGTGTGATAAAACATTTTTGAGAGTTTTTCCAACTGTAAAATCAAAATGGAATGATTTGCAACTGGAAGAAATGGAGTGGGCAAAATCTAGTGGGTTGTTGAAATATGCAAAACCAGAGCCTACCAGGCAATTTAATAATTTTAATAAGTCCTTTTTTTGCTAATACTTTTTATCCTAACATTTAATAATTATTTTTTTAATGTCTTTAATGTTTATTTTCATTCCATCCCACATCTGCTGCTATTTCTCATCCTTTTTTCCTATGAGGAAAATAATATTCCAGAAGTTGGCTTTATGTCATTACTCTTATCATTCCCAAGGAGTTCTTTACTGACTGTCCTTCATTCATGTTCAGTTGTCAACAGTGGGATTCAGCTTCCCTACTTAAAATCAGAACCATATAAGTCAGAAGCTGAGACAGGGTCCTCATGTTTCCTCTGTAGTTAGTAGAGAAAAATAGACACTTACAGAGTAATTATAATGTCCTAACATAAATAAGACAAACAATATTCTAACAGTACATATTTCTTACATTGACGATAAGGCAAGCCTAGGATGATTGGCTTAGTTGTAGATGTCTATACAAAAATATCTGAGGTTAGGTCTGACGAATTCCTCCCCCACCTCTAAATCACTGCATTTCAAACCATATTCTTTTTAGCTACACAGCTAAAAATAAGTATTTTAAAAGTGATAAGCAAAAAGTAATACATATCACATTACTATAAAATGAATTGTTATAAATGCCACATAAAAAAATGTTAAAAGTGAAAGTTACAAAATAGAAACATAGAATCTGATCACAGAATTACAGGTTTAATGTAGTCTGACTGCTTTGACAAAAATCAGATGTCTGTTTACTTGCTGTGTGAGTATAGTTGCCTTCAGACAAAGAAGATTCCATGAGTCAATGTTTGGCTGAATCAAGGTACAAAATGCACACACTACAAATCTTGTCTCTGGGAACACGACTGTATTAGATGGATAAACTCAGTTGGTTAACTAGAACTGACATGTACATCATATAAAAGTACCACAAGTCAACTGACAATTTGAACTGAATTGGTTTCTACCATCCACACTGATATTTCAAGTCTGTATTCGTAAACATTTGATATAAGTATTAAACAAAAATAATATTGAAAAAATATATAAATTGTTTCAATTAAATGTAAGAGCCATGAGATATAGAAAGGTATGTACAACCGTGTCTACATTTATTTTGTAAGACATTCTCTATTACAATATGCTAGAAGTTATTTGCTACTGTGTGTCACAGTTGTTCATCCATATAAGAAATATCTTTCAACCGCGTAAGAATACCCTACTCACTTGCCATTTAATGCTGCTACTCCAACAGTGCTTCTGGCAATTGACATACTTGCCACAAATGTCCACTGCTGACTTTGAGGGTCCCACCTCTCAACTGTATTCAAATAACTCCAACCATCATGGCCTCCCACTGCATAAATAGGCCCTTCAAGCACTGTAACCCCTAAAATGGAGGAGAGAGTGAGAGAAGATAAAAGAATGCTTTCTCTATCAATACTGAAAAAAGGTCTTCTAAAACACAACTAGCAAATTAACTTGAATATTCAAAGTCAAAATGGAAACACCAATTTGAGATTTGATAAAGTAAGGTTTAACAAACAGGAATACAATTAATGCCACTCCACATGGCTTTATGAAAAATAGGTTTGTAAAACAAAACTAATTTCAATCCTTGAGAAGACTGTTTGCTTTACAGACTAACCTGTCAACGATGTCATAGTCTTAGATCTCTGTATACTGTTTAACTTAAGTGTCTTACAACACTGCAATCATGAAGTAGCTCCTTAGAATATCAGTAAAACCCATGATAAATACATTGTGGAATGAATACCTGACAGATATCAAATTATTGACAACATAAGGGGAATTGCACTTAATTGAATTGCTTCTACCTGCGTTCCACAGGGAAAGGAAAGAAGTCTGATGTTTTCAGCATTTTTTTTAACTGTATAAAAGAAAATAGAACTTCTTTTTTCCCAGCAGGAGCCTAGATGGACTAGCACAGAATCAAAAAATATATTTGAAAGCTTAAGCAAGTATCTTGTAGTTAGAAACATAAGCTGCTTTATCAGTTTACCTTATAAAAATAAAAAACAAAAACCGAAAACAAAACCAAGAGAATGGGTACTTCACAGGAAGATAATGTTGGGAAGATTGTTTTCTAGTGAAGAAAAGTAAAACAAAATGGAAGTTGAAAGAGGAAAAAATTAAAAAAAGCCCAATTTTTTTAACTGTGTGGGGGTTTAATCTCCCATTCGAAGGAACTGATGAATTCTCTATCTCACAGTATCTTCAGTTAAGCTTAGAATTCTCTGGAAGACCAGTTATAGCTAAGCACCATTTGTTACAATACAGTAAGCTCAGTAATTCCATTCTATGAATCCATGATCCAAATGAACATTGTTCTGAAAATCTCAAGCTAAATTCAATTCTATTCCCAAGTCAGCATCTTTTTTTTTCCACTCCATTTCTCATGACTTGAACTCATCAAAAAGTCAGGAAACATTAGATCATTAAAGTTTCAGAGAATTACTGTTTCTTGCAGAAGAAGTCTCTTTCATTTAAAACAATATGAAGTTTCTACTTTCTGAGCAGAACTGTGTTGTTTTCTGTTCTATTTTTAAAAAAGTAATTAATTCAAAACTTAATTTGATTTTATAAACGTATTTATCAATGAATTGCAACAAATCTCATCTCAGTGTTCATAGAAAAGGGTTCCTGCATTTTGGTTGTTTGTTTTTAAAAAAAAAATAAAAATTAAAAAAACCCTTAAAATCCTTACTGAAATATTCCTTCTTTTTAAGTCTGAGAATTGTCTTTTTGTGTAGAACTTTCTGTGAACACATTATCCAATTTCTTATGGTACGAAGAGTCTTGCTTATAAATGGTTTTTATTCAATAATGGTTCAGATATAATTTTTCCAGAATATTAAAGGGGATATTACGTTGAACTCATGATTGTAATATCTCAACAACTTATGTCAGAATACAGCCAGTAGCAAACATGTGGGAAGATGTGTCAATGTTTGCATAGAAATTCAGGAGATAATATGCTGTAGTTCTGTGTGTAGGAGGGTATTTTTAGGGTTGTTTGGGGTTTTTTTTACCCTAATATCTGACTAATACTCTTAAATCCTGAACAGACAGGTTTACATTGTCAAAAAAATGTTTGCTATAATTTGTTATAACAACACTGTACTCCTTAGCATATGCTATATGGCATGTACATATCCTTAGAACATATATATATAGCATATAATCCTCCTTATGCATATACTCTTCACTTAATGTTAAATTCAAAAAGAGAGACAAATTCTTTTTGGAATAAAAAATTAACCATATTCAAGGGAAGTTTAGATGTTTGAATGTTACTGTACACATACATGCATGTATAATTGGTGTCTAGATAAACACACAAACTCTGTCTGCTTCACACTTAACCACAGTTGCGTTGCTATGCAGAGGATTTCACAGTGAAGCTACGATGCCTGTCAAAACATATCTCATCACTTTTGAAATGTCTACCTTTTACTTCCTCTAATCGCTTATTTGTGCTTTCATTAGAACATTAAAAGTTGTCCTCAATTTACTCTTTTTATCTCATTCGCTATTTTAATAATTTATGCCTTGTCCTTTTATATTTGAGTATTATTCTCATCTTTTCTCCTCCTGTAAATTAAGCCACCCCAATTATGTCAGTCATTTTTTGTAGAAAATTTTCTTTCAATCAGAAACTGTTCTTCCTGCATTTTTATGGGGTTTTAACCTTTTTTAAAAAAATTACAATGAAATCTGATAAGATCGTTGCATTAATATAATGGATTTTGTCTGCATTTCCTGTCATACTCTTTAACCAGGCTTTATAGAGAAAATAGTCTTCACTGACTCCTCTACATGGATAACTTCACTGGGATTATACAATACATGTAGAATTTGGTGAAATGCACAGTTCCTTCAGATATTTTCCCCAATGTCTTTTACTTTGCATTTACCACTTTCAGTTGTGTTGTGAAATCAACGGGCTTTTAAAGTTCAGTAGAATGTACTCTGAACTCATCTGACTTTACTAAATCATTATTTTGGACTACGTATATTCAATATATTGATTTTTAAAGTCCAATTCTCTAATAAGTAAATTAGAAATCCCAAAGTGCTGCATTCCATGAAAGTAGTATTAAGTGTCTTTTAAATATTTTGACTCCTTTTTAAGAAAAAGTGTTTTGATATTTGTATATATCCGAGAAGCATAAATCTGGAAAATTTGCTGGAATTTCCATAAGAGATGTAGGGTTTATCATGATATTTTATTTTAAGAGTTAACCTAACCATAGTATAAAAATACATGCATAAAGAAAAACTTGTGTGATTAAGAGTCTTTAAGAAGTATAATAAGATCTAATGACTGGAATAAGTAACCTGTTAAAATAAGGCTAATATTCCGTACCTTGATGATAAGGATTTATTGGAATTATGAATTTAGGAATGTGCTAGTTTCTTTGTTGCTCAAAGTGTTCATACCTACACTGACATTTTTTGAGAACAGACATGTTCAAACTCCTTGAGATGGCGTGTCATCAAGGCAGAAATGACAGGGAGAAATTCTGTGTTCCCCTTGCAGAAAATCAGTCTACATGATCACAGCAGTAACTTCAAGCCATAAAAATCTATGAGTCTATATAAATTTGCTTAATTTGGGTAGGGATATCACAGTCACTTTGGCTTTGGTATGGACTCTGTCTCTCTCAGTATTTTTTCTGGATGGAATCTGTCTTCTTTTCCCAAGTTAAAAACTCTGAAAGCTGGGCTAGACAAACCTGTCAAATTCATAAATGCACAAAGTCTATTGATGACAGGCTGAAATGGCAGAAATGTAAGATTTAGTACATAATTTAATATGTCATGACATATAGAGTGAGATGCTTTGTGGAACACACTTCTGGGAAAACCAGCTAGGCATATATAATGAATCTGATTGCTAAATATGTTTTATCTTTCTTGCTGTTTAACAGTAAAATCATTGTTTATCTTATACTCTTCATTCATACACCCTCATTTTCACTCCTGCAAGCTGATAAATTAATAAGTCTTCTTATCTTCCATCTATTCTTCATCTATTGCTTAACACGTATTACACAGCAGAGGCATTATGTTACAGGGGGGACAGAAAGTCACCTACTGAAAGTCTCCATTCCATTACGATATATCAGAGACCTTTTGGTGATTTGGCTTGTGTAACAGTACTGTCAAATAAAAGCAAACTAGCTGAACACTATTTCTTGGTTTCCCAATCATACCTTTTTCCACAGAGCCAAGGCAAATCAATTAGCTTTCTATGTAGAAAAAAAAAATTATGCTATTTTGAAAGTAGTTTGCTCTAGAAACTATTACATATGGATAGATTTGCTTTGTTAACCCTCCAGAGATGATTCTGTAGGCTCACATTATTTCAAGCACTTTGGGCTGAAAAAAACCCATTAAAATGTTCATTCAGAACTGAGTTAACAATAAGATTACTTCACTGGACTCTGCTCCAAGTGGAGAGCCTCACTGAGCAGTCTAGGAAGAATGCTCTTCCTTTTTATTGCTTTCATAGCTCTGTGTTGTTTGCAGCTAAAAATATTCAAGGAGTGGGATCTGGCAGTCATTAATCACAACTATCAGCACTCTACCCTTCCTCTCACTCTTCCTCTATTCCATTTTGTATTACTATGACATACAAGAAGAATGGCTCCCACAGAAGGATTTGAGGAAATCTATCTCAGGGCTTCATGCCTACCCTGAAAGGGCAGATATCACATTTTCAGTGTAGTCATTCCTTGACTAGGTCCGTCTCTGGAATCTAGATATCCCACTGTCCAGGTAATAAACTTAATTACTAATATACAAAAATTATTAATTCATAGAGACAACTTGAATCTTTCCAAAGAAAAATGCTATACTTAAATCACAGACATCTTTATGTGACTCAAATAAATAAATAAATAAATATGCACCTTGCAGTACTGGTGAATCAAGTAATGTTCTTGATTAACACGGTTTGACTCGGTCATCTCAGAGGTCTCTTCCAACCTAGTGATTCTATGATTAGACCTAAACACTCTGGAGGGAGTAGCCACAAGCATAACATGTTTCAATAAGTTTTCCATTATTTTTTAAAGATTCTTGTAAGGAAGGTTTCTTGTTGCCCTTCAAGTCACTCATCAGGTTCAACACAAAATGAGCTTTGGGTTTTCTAGACTGTTCCTTACAAGCTCAGACAATATTGCCTTAGTATTGCTTCTGGGTCACCTGTCCTTCTTCCAACTCTGGTATGCTTCCTTTTTCAGTCAGGGTTTAGTCAGGAGCTCTCAGTCCATTCGCGCAGGCCTCGTATTGCCTTGATCACATCGGGATGGAAATTTTTTTGGAACTTAAAGGAGGTGCTCCTCGAAAAATCTATCAGGTCTCCAGGACCATATTCCCTGGAGTCACCATTGAGGAGCCCACATATACTGAACCCAGTAGAGTTTCTGGCCCCTCTTGTGGAAGCTGCTGCACGAACTGCTGCATCTGCAGTCTGTAGTACCCGTGCTCTGGCCTGCCTATCTATGAAACCTTCCAGTCTGATTTTTACACTGTGTTTTCAACGAAGCCAAGTTGGAAAAACTCTAAGCAAAGCACAAGTATTTACTTTCATCATTGGGCAGTATTTATGCCACATATTTCAAATAATTAGAATGAGTAGCAAATCATAGAGCCATAGTACTATCTGAGTTGGAAGGGACTCAAAAGGATCATTGAGTTCAGGCTCCTATCCCTACACAGGACACTCCCAACATTCACACCATGTGGCTGAGGGCATTGTCCAAATGCTTGTTCAATACTGGAAGATTGGATGCCACAACTGCTTCCCTGAGGAGCTGTTCCAGTGCTCCAACACCTGCTGAGTAATACCTCTTCCTAATACCTAATCTAAACCTTCTCCAGCATATCTTCCTGCCATTACCTCTAGTCCTATCATAGATCAAGAGGTAAATAAATACACCCTCTACGTTACAGCAGACTGTGTCATATATGGATTCCAGAGCAGACTGCGTCACATGAGGAATTCGATATTCAAACATTACTAGCTCTTACGGTTTCAGAGCTTAGATGACAGAACTCCTATGTGATTTTTATATAACACATGGATTAAAGGGTAGTACCAAAGGCGCTGATTTTAGCTTCTCCATCATAAAGAACAGAAAGCAGTACTTCTTAGCTCTGTGTCAGAACCTGTACTGAAATTACAAAACAGTTTATGATAACCACAAATGGCAATACCTCAATAGAAGCCTTAAGGGATACATTCTACCAAGATCCCAAAGCAAAATATTTTCCGTAAAACTGATGAAACAAGACTATTCTCTTTTCTGAATTTTACAGATCATTTGTTTTAATAAAAAAAAAAATTAAATTAATTTTAAGTAGTCTGTGTTGAAATGTCAAAGTTCTAATCTTATTAGCATACTGTAGAATTCCTTCTCCTTAAAGAGCATAGGTACTGAACTGTACACATTTTATTTTTTCTAAATGATGTAGCCAATTTCTGCATGGTCTCTTGAGTTAAGATATTTCATCCTTTTGTAGTCAAGATACTGAACTATGTGTTAGAAGATCAAAGTTCATCTCTAGACATCATGAAATAGGTTTTCATGTTCATTATGTGTCCTACACTAAAGTGATATCAGAGTACGTAATTTTGTTGGGTTTTGTGTTCTATGCCCGCTAGACAATAAACATCCATCTAGATTTATACTCATAAAGTAGATTATGTTTTTATTAAAATATATTCTATAGAATTGACTTTTCCTGTTCCTGAACAGGAATTTCCAGTTGACACTTGAGTCTTATTGTTATTAAGCAAAATGCACACAATAATAATAATATTGTTGGCTCTTTCAGGACTGTTTGCTAAAAGGAGAGAACGGACAAAGGTCCTCACAGATTTTCTCCTGCATCTCATTGTTAGCAATTTCAAAAAAAACCATTTAAGGCACAAAAAGAAGAAGTAGTCCACTTGGACCTAATTCCACTTGATACTAGTGCTCTGTTATTTTTTGCTGAGAAAAGCAATCATACATTCAGAAAGGGAAGACAATAACATTAAAAATAATCAAGGTTATTATTTATCTGAATAAAGAAACTAGAAATTAGCAGAATCAGATCTTATATTTTTTTTTTTTAAAAATTGTAGAAAATAATATTTCTGGCACCGTAGAACGAATTTATCCTTTCCATCTTTTGATGACTTACTTTCACTTTCATTGCATTCTGAACAATTTGGCTTTGCTCATTGTCACACAGTTGCTGGACAGCTGAAACTAGAAACCTAACTATGAGGATTTATTTTAGGAAATGAAACAATTTTTTTTTCTTAAGAGGGGACATTTACAGTAAATTATTGAATAGTTAAGTGTAGTAAGTACAGTACAAAGAAATCTCAATGTTTCCCTAAAAAAATATAAAAACTTAATAACTTAATATTTGTTATTCAGTCATACATAAGTCAGTACGTACTAAATTTTTTTTATACCTGGAAAGTAATTCTCCTAAGCATTTAGACTTAGGGATTTATGAAAGTAAACAGTGTTATTTGTTAGCTAAATGAGACCTAAAAATGAACATTGTCCAGTGTGCAATGGCAGACATTTTTCTCTTGATTACTTTCACAAAGCTATGTGGCAAAAAACCTATTATGTCTAATTAGGTGCTGAGATCTGTATAGTTTCAATTATTTATAGTTGGAGATTGGAATGGGATTTCTAAATTGCTTTTCTGTGATGTTACAAAATAATGGAACACTGCCTATCATTTCTAACTCTGCCTTTCCTTATCTGCATGATAGACCTAATTTAACACAGTGAAAGTTTAAAAAGTGTCAGGTTTTATAAACTAGGAGGAAATATAGTTTCAAACTGACATTTTTTTTTTGTACAAAATGGCAAAGAAGAAATTATCTATAGTGTTAGCTTTACTGTTATTGCTACATTTTGATACTTTAGAGACACAGAATTTTAACTAGGAAGGATAAAGTTGTATCCAATTAAGATCTTAAATAAGGAAATTAACTTTTAAGAAGAGGGCAGATACATGCTGTAGCATGACATGGAAGGTGAGGAGACAAATAAAATTAGTGGCTTGTTATCCAAGTATTAAATTTAATCAAGCAACACCCAGACATTTGTTAAACCATTATAATATCTGCATTTATTTAGTTTCAAGGTAGTTTTACATTTCTAAAAATCTTCTCTCCCACCCATACCCACAAAGGCATACTTATACAATTTTGTATTAATTATTAATTATAATTAATGTTGCTGGTTTTCTTTAGTGTATTCTTGTCCTCTTTAAGCCACTTTTCTTCCATATTATTGCTGTCAGCATAAAGAAAACTAATGATGGTAAAGTCAAATTTGTTTTAAATTATGCATCAATTAATTAAATGTGGTGTTTAATTTTCACAGCCATAGTCTAAACTGGTTGTGAAATGCAAGTACCATACTTTGGATGCTCCACCTAGAACTGCCATAGGCCAAGCTGGGAATTTAGTATGTGATAAACTGGAGAATGAGTGGTGACCTACCTCCCTTAGTAAATATTCAGTGGCACATTGCTGAAAATACCTCTCCCTATGTTTATTCACGGGCAGGTATTAAGGCTGATTAAAAGAATTATAAAAATAACTCTGTCCTCTTGGGCCAGAAGATATTATACTGACATGTTAATATAATGCAAATTTATAGAAATAAAGATCAGTCTGCCGCCTCTTTATTTACATTCAGTTTTGTAGAAGAGACATCAGATTCTCAACTCTGTTGCACTATTATCCTGAGAGCATGACTTCGAAATTATTGTAAGTGTTGCCATTATGATTTGTAGCTCTTTAGTGAATCGGGTCATGATCTACTGTTTAATAAGAGTGCAAAGTACAATGACAAGGTACTTAATAATTCAGAAAAAAAAATATCCCTATAATGCTCCTGATGATTAGGAGAAAAATCCAAACAAAAATCTAATATACATGCAAATCAATATTGCAGAGAAAATACTTTAAAAGGCTCAGGTCTTCTGTCAACAAACATTGAAAGCTAGAATGACATATTTCCCCTGAGATTCATTATTAAAAAATAACAATAATTTAACTACATAGAGGTACATAGTATTAGTCAATATTGCATAAATGAAAGATCTTCAAACTAATCTCCAAACAGCTGCTTCTGAAAGCATAAACAGTACAGCTATATCAGAGCATTGCTGTGGCCTGGTAGGCGACTTGTTGAAGAACTATTTCACACTACTCAATGTGGAGTAGTTATAGGTTTGGGGTATTTTGCTTCTTTTTTTTTCATTGTGGTTGTTCTTGGGGGTTTTTCTCATATCTGAGGCTGTGCACAGAAATCATCACATAGACAGGGAGAACATGCATCTCCAGCATAGTACTGCCTTTTGAGATGCTGATGTACTCGGAAAGATTTACCACTGTAGAAAAGCAAGATATTTCCAACACGACCTTGACTC
Source organism: Geococcyx californianus (assembly GCA_013389885.1). Taxonomy (NCBI): domain Eukaryota; kingdom Metazoa; phylum Chordata; class Aves; order Cuculiformes; family Neomorphidae; genus Geococcyx; species Geococcyx californianus. Next base: position 12,762 of record VWPV01011332.1, on the reverse strand, counting down.
AAAAAACCTTTTTGGAATAAGAATCTTCCTCCTTGAGATGTTCTATTTTCCATTCTAGTCATACCATTAAATTAATGCTAGTGAATAATCTTCTGTAAAAGAATGTATAAGAAGAAACGACAGATTAAAGATGGAAACTGTTTCTTCATGTTACACAAACAACAAATCATGGACATTGTTCTTTGTACTCATGAAGTACATACATGATATAAGAATGTGATTTTCATGACGAAAAGTATATAAGAATGCCAATATGCCAAGATCCAAAAGCATCTCAGATTTCCTGCATGAACAGAATATACTGAAGATAAGAAATTTATAGAAAGCATCAAATCATAGAATCATAGAATTGTTTGTGTTGGAAGAGACATTAAAGATCATCTAGTTCCCCCCTCGCCATGGGCAGGCACACCTTCCACTAGATGAGGTTGCTCAAAGCCTCATCCAATCTGGTCTAGAACACCTCCAGGGATGGGGCAAGCACAGCTTCAGATGGGGCATGCACAGCTTCTCTAGGACACCTGTTCCAGTGTTTCACCACCCTCACAGTAAAAAATGTCTTCCTAATATCTGATCTAAATCTACCCACTTTCAGCTTAAAACCATCACCTCTTGTACTATCACTGCACTCCCTGACAAAGAGTCCCTCCTCAGCTTCCCTGTAGGCCCCCTTTAAGTACTGTAAGGCTAGTCCCCAGAGTAGCCTTGTTTACCGTTTCTCTACGGTAAACAAGCCAAATTCAGTCTTTCCCCATAGGCGAGGTTCTCCAGTCCCCTGATCATCTTTGTAGCCCTCCTCTGGACTTGCTCTAAAAGAATACATGCATGCCTTTCCTGTGCTGAGGACTCCAGAATTGGACACAGGAGTCCAGGTGAGGTCTCATGAGAGCCTAGCGGAGGGCGGAATCACCTCCCTCAGCCTCAGTTGGCTTTCTCAACTGCAAGTGCAAATTGCTGGCTCATGTTGAGCTTCACATCCACTAGCATCCCCAAGTCTTTCTTTTCAGGGCTATTGTCAATCCATTCTCTGCTAAGCCTGTAATTCTGCTTGGGATTGCCCCAAACCAAGTGCAGGACCTTGCACTTGTCCTTTCTGAACTTCATGAAGTTAACATAGGCCCACCTCTCCAGCCTATCAAGGTCCCTCTGGATGGCATCCTTTCCCTCCAATGTGTCAACCACACCACACAGCCTGGTGCTGTTGGCAAACTTGCTGATGACGCACTCAATCCCATTGTCCATGTCTGCAATGAAGGTGTTAGACAGCACTGGTCCCAGTGCAAACCCCTGAGGAATGCTACTCGTCACCAGTCTCCACATGGACATTGAGCCACTGACCACAACTCTTTCAGTGAGATTTTTAAGCCAATTCCTTATCCACTGAGTGACCCGTCAAATCCACATCTCTCCAATTTAGAGACAAGAATGTTGTGTAAGACATTGTTGAATGCTTGGCACGAGTCCGAGTAGATGATGTCAGTTACTCTTCCCTTATCCACCAATGCTGTAGCCCCATCACAGAAGGCAACAAAATTTGCCAGGATGGATTTGCCCTTAGTGAAATGATTTTGGCTACCTCATCTTCTTATTTTCCATGTGCCTCATCAGAATTTCTAGGAGGATCCATTCCATAATCTCGCCAAGCACAGAGGAGAGAATGACCAGCCTGTAGTTCTCCAGTTCTTTTTTCCTTTTTGAAAAATAAGAGCTAAGTTTCCTTTTTTCCAGTCAGTGGGGAGTTCACAAGACTGCCACAGCTTCTCAAATGTGATGGATAGTGTCTTAGCAACTTCATCTTCAGGACCCGCAGATTCATCTCATCAGGTCCCATGGACCTGTGCACTTTCAGGTTCCTTAGGCGTTCTTGAACCTGATCCTGTCCTACAGTGGATGGTTCTTTGATGTCACAGTTCCTACCTTTTCTTTCTGCAATTTGAGTGGTGAGGATTAACTCTTTACCAGTGAAGACTGAGACAAAAAAGTCTTTTGAGTACCCCAGACTTCTGCATATCCTGTGCAACCAGGTCTCGTGTTTCTTTTCAGAGGGGCCACATTTCCATAGTTTTCCTTTTAACACTAACATTCCTATAGAGGAAACTTTTCTTGTTGTTCTTGACTTCCTTAGCCAGATTTACTTGTATCTGCTCTTTAACTTTCCTAATCTGATCCTTGGCTTCTCGGACAATATCTCTGTATTCCTCCCAGGCTACCTGCTTTTGCTTCTGTTCTCTTTAGGCTTCCTTTTTGAGTTTAAGTTTGTCTAGGTGTTCTGTGTTCATTCATGCTGACCTCCTGTTGGTTTTGCCTGACCTCCTTCTTGATGGGATACTTCACATTCCCCACTAGCTCTTCCTTTTTGGTGAAAGCAACGTCCAACATAGCCACCTCTCCTTGTCAGGTCTTCTAGTGCTTGGAGAAGGAAGTTATCATCGATGCATTCCAGGAACGTCCTGGATTGTTGGAACCTGCATCTGTTTATTCACCTCTGTACTTTTTTCTCCCTACATAGTGATTTCTTTTACATACAAAAACATACCTAAAACTTAGAATTATTTTGCTGTAAAACATTTCTTTAAAATCAAAACAAAAAAAAATCCTACTTAATTTTATTTGTCTCTTAATGGAAGGCATGAATTTGCCATTTTTACCTCTAGTGTAGCCAAACAATGGTGGTATTTAAAAAGAAGATGCTATCTTGTAAGTGACTGGAGAAAGAAGAAAAATTATCTGCTTTATTTTCTACATGTGTCTAGTTTATGTTACAGTTACCATCGATGTCACCGTTAAGGCTATATCAAGTTTTTATTTATATTCCTACTCTACTTTAATGGTTTCTACTACACTTTGAATGCTTTTTTTGATAGATTGTAACTTCACAGAAAAACATGAATTCATGAATTTATTTGGGCTTGAGCACTATCTAAAATAACATCATTGCTTAACTGCCACAGCAAAAGTTTTTAAAAAAGAAGGTCAACTGACTTGAAAATTATCCTTAAATCTAGGTCTAAAGAGTAGTATCATTCATCATAAGATTTTCAGCACTGAACAAGCAATAATCTATGTTTCAAAATGTTTTATCTTAAAGGTAAAACTAAGACAGCCTGTACACTAACTGGTTTTGCTACTTCGTTGTATATCTGATCTACTCTGCTCATGAATCCTGTAGCTTTTGTTTTCCTGGTCAAAGTCTTCAAAAAAGATGTTAGTACCATGCATTCTTTAAAGTCTTTGTTTCCAAACAAAGTTTATATGGCATAAAATGAAGTAAGGTGACCACTCTCCCTATTCACCTCATGAACTGCACCTTTAATCTCTATAATTCTTATTATAATGACTCATGCATTATAAATTTGCAGTATTAACCTATGTTTTAATTTTTTCTTCTCCTTTACTTGTCCCAATGTGATCAAGTACTGTTTTGTTATTAATATTAAGGACTTATCAAGATCTCTAGTATTTTAAACTTTCCTTGATATTTGCACTGAAGACATATTTTTAAAATTTGCTGAAATGTGAGAAATTTCTTGTTTAAAATATGATATTTTTCTTTATTTCATTAAGTGAAATTACTGAGGGTGGTGAGGCACTGGAACAGGTTGTCCAATGAAATCATGCATGTCCCATCCCTGGAGGTGATCAAGGCCAGATTGAGTGAGGCTTTGAGCAACCTAATCTAGAGAGAGGTGTCCATGTCCATGTCAGGGTGGTTGGAACTAGATGATCTTTACGGTTCCTTTCAACTCAAACATTCTATGATTCTAATCTCTTTTTTTTTATTTATTTTATTTTATTTTTTTAATATTTTCAGAATTGACTTTGAGGCTTTTAAAAATGCATAAATTAGAAGTCCTGGAAATCATCTCAGTTCTGGGTTAACTTTCTTAAGGTTTCAGTCTTTATTATTTGTTGCATTCTCATCATTTGAAGTGAGTAAACTGTGGTTGGTAGCAATAATGTTATCTATTTCACTCAAAATTAGTGAACAAACAAGAATAGATTCACTCTAGTCTAACAAGAAGTTCATGAATACATTGCAAATTGCAAAAAGATCTTTTTATTAGACACTAGCAGCGTAATCGCGCTTATATGGCAAACACGAGAGACCATTACTGAAATGACTGTAAGAATGAACTGTAGAGACCAGCCAAGAAGTTACTATACAAGATGTTAATTATACAAGAAATATCTTCTAACATAAAAGTTTTTTCATATATTAGTTCAGTAATATATATAAAATAGAATATAAAAAAATAAAGATAGCTTTTAGTCCTTTATTTTTTCCTTTCAGTAGTAAAAAAGAGACATTCAGGAAGCAGACTTCCAATCCACAGTCTTCTCAATAATCTTTGTTGTACGTTAAGTGGCAGAAACTTTTCCTAAGCTTATTCCTAAACATGCTTTTTTTGTTTTTTCATGGAAATGGGAATACACCACCATAGTTTTTCTATTCTATATTCCTCCTTAGGGGGATGAACTCAAACCTAAATTCTTTAAAACTGTAGTTCGCAAACATCTCTTAAGCTATCACACGCATTAAAAAGATGTGATAGCCACTAATCATTATTAAAAGTCTAAACTTTTCTTGCAAGCATCTGTTTAAATTTAAATCATTAAAATAGGCAACAACGAAATACTGTTTGTATCTAAATCATTAAAACGGGCAACAATGAAATACTTTTAACAGTACTTCAAATATCTCATAAATTATCATTTAATAACTTAAAAAATGTATAGGCTTAGTTTGATTCATGTCTTCATATTTATACATGTATTCTTCCACTGAAATTTACCATGTAGTGAGAATAAAATCTAAGCCAAGATCAATTTATCATGCAGGAGATAAATTTTTACGACATTTTGCATCAATGAAAACGTAAAGTTAAATTTACATCAATTTACACTTTAGAGCCAATTTTCTTCATTAATAGTCAGAATTTTTGACTTTTAAGTAAGGATCATGACTCATCAGCAATAAGGATCATTCATTTCTCCTGGTGACTAACTCTTTAAGCAGTTTCTGATAAAAAAAGAGAAATTATTACACTATGTTCCCATGACATGTTCATTTAGCACACTTTCTCTCAGATAGCTGTCGACAGAGATCAAAATAAAGATACAAAAAGTGAGAATATCCTTAACAGTTAACAAGGATTTGAATTAATATATAATAATAAGCATTATCATAATGAAAATGAAAGATTCAGTAAAATTATCTGGTAGTTGATTTTTTTTTCTATCAATAGGTTTTCATCTTAAGAACTTTAAATAGCATAAATAATAGAAATATCTTAATTTTTTTCACTATAATTTCAATGACAGTGATTTCATGACACAGCTTTGGCTTATCAAGTCTGCATCTGAATCTTGCAGTTATTTGTTTGGGATAATGTTAAACACTAGAAAAAATCAGTGAAATGATGAAAATTTGGCCTAATATTTCTAGAACATTTTCAGAATTAACAGAAACTTATTTTCTTTAATGTTCAAGAGAGCTTCAAAATTTGTCTTGGAATAGGTAGAATTTAATTAACACCATTAGGTAATTCATGATGGTTAGCTCTGTAGGTTAACAAAAGCAAATTAACCTTCCTTTCTCCCCATAAAACAACTAATAAAAAGTATCTTTCTGGGTAGGTTGTTTGCTTTATTAAGCTGTATGTAACACTTACTATTCTTAAAACTCATAGGGCATCTAACTGCATTTATATTCTCTGTAACTTTTAATATGCATAGTCCTTTTAAAAAATCATAACTATTGTTCTGTAAATCTATAGTTCCACATCTGTATTGCAAATTTCCACCTTGACTAGTGTCAGCGTTTTGGATTATCACTTTTGTCAATAGCATTTAAGGCAAATTTACATCTACAAGCAGATAATTGCACCTCAGAATTTAGGAAATAATACTTTATTCAGTGTCTTATTACAGAGGAAAAAAATTAAATTGAATAGAAGCACTGACTTTAAGCTCTTGTATTATTTCAAAAACAGTCTTCTATTCAAAGTAAAATTGGTAAGAGAAATGAAGTATTCAATAATCACTCAAACTTCCCTATTATTATCAGTTTGAGGAAGGCATCTAAGGACTTAAGCGTGTAGCTGCATTTGGAATTCAGGTATCACACAGACATAAATTATAACTGCTGTATTTTTGCCATTAGTATCAAAGATATTTCAGAATATTGTATCTTATAACTCCCTAACCTCATGTACTTCCTTTTTACTCTGATTCTTGAACTTAGTCTTTTAGCTATTCCTTCCTGCACATAGTAGTTTGTTGGCAATTGCGTTACAGGCAGTTATTCAATCTGTCTAACTTTATGCAGACCCCTTAGGTCCTTAAGAGTACAATTTACATTACATATTTAGCTGGTTTGAACCAATCCATTCAAGCAAAATAAGACTTGGGAACTCTTTACGTCCTATGGGACCATTCACTCTCGGTAGGGTGAACTCCACCTATATGCTGTATAAATAAATCTAAGGCTTTCCTATCAACAATGAATATTTTTATAGCATTTATAGCCTTTTTACTCAGGTAATTCCAACTGTCAAAATTCTCCCTTTGAAGAGAGGAGGAGGAAAATTATGTAACCTGTCCCCAGTTTATCTGCGCAGGAGTTTGTTTGGTAGTATAATGCCCTGTCACCCTTCTTCTCATGCTGATATTAGAATATTAGCAAAAACAAAATAAAAAATGCAAGACTAGGCTTAACAAACCTAAAATCAGAGCTTAGACACTCTTTATATAGTTCATGTGAAGGTCAAGACAATTTAGGACACTTACCTGAAAGGACTGTCCTTCTCCCTTAACTATATTGGAAGCTTAATTTTCTCACTGAGGTATTTAAATTGTTTATATTGGAAAGACAAGCTGAGTATCAGTCTTCTGTTTGCTGTTAGCTGTTTTTTATTTAGCACAATTCTGCCGGATTTGATATCTAAATTTTAAATGTAGTCTATCATTGATTCCCTGTTTCCTGTCTCTGTCCTCCTCCTCTATGTAACCTATCAAGTCGTCTTCAGTATCAGTTCTGCACTTACGTTTCCCATTTCTTTGCTGAATTTACAATCCACGATCTTTTTTCAATCTTTTCCCCTCTTCATTCTTCAAAACTCTTTCTGCCTTCCTTATATAGGTTTTCATTTGGTCTTTCTGTTTCTCAGGTTTCACATTCCCCATATTTCACCTGTGCTTTTTACTGCCTTTCTGGCTTCTTATTATTCTTTCACATTCCATGCTGTTATATGGCCTTCTTGACAGGGATATTATAGTCATTGTTAGTTGAAATAATAGTTTGGTATCTTGCAGTCTACCCCTTCCTCTCCTTTTTTGGTACTTTAGGAGCAGTTATTCCAAATAATACCACTACCATAGCTTCCACTCATATTCTACTGACAGTTCCGAAACTGCCTGACATACGATTTCCTCCACCTTATTTCCTCTAAAAACCTGTCAGTCTCTATTTTTTCGTTTCTCATTTTTACATATAGCAATTTCTACACACAGAGTTCTATTGAAGATTGTATGAAAATAGAATACAGTGAACTGTATTGCCTGCTTGTGACTTCAGTTACAGTGAGGTACGCCAGTCCAAAGGATGCATACCTATTTCTAACACTGGATACAAAGTCCAATTCAAACACGTCTAGCATCATCACTGTATCACAGAACACATATTTTAGAAACCAAATGATAAACAGATTCGTTACTGCAGGTTAATTTCTCATTACAAGGAACTAAAATAATAACTTGGTGGAGTTCCAGGGGGAAAAAAATTCAAATAATAAAAAAGCAATTAAATTCTATTACCTAAGCTTCTCAGGGAATAATACATCACTACTATTATGCAATTCCAAATAAAGCAAAAGAGCACATCTCTACTGCTTCCCGAACAACTGCATTTAATCATTTACACCATCGCCAATAAAATCCCAGTTTATACTTCTTCCTTCATCTTATATGTTGCTTACAAAAAGCTCCATTTTCTGCAATATAAAAATTCAAAAGTGATTCCACACAAACCCCAAAAAACCTTCAAATACCCAAATGCCCTGTGTTTTTATTTTTTTGACCCAGAGGAAACATACCAGTGTTTCTCCAGGCATAATCTCTACTTTGCTTTACAGCTTTACTCAAACTATACTTTTAAAATATATTGACCAAAGCATCTGTAGACTTATCAATCCACAATTGTATATATTTTTGGAACTGATTAAGAAGAGTTTTACATCATAGCCCTATCTCTCTTGTCACTGGGATAAGTTTTTTCTCTCTCAGGCATTCCCTAATGTCTTACTAATATTTTCCTGTGTTACAGCTGAAGTTGTTGCATTTTTACCACCCCAAGGAACAGATTCTGTAAACTTATGGAGCACTGATAAAGAAATTGCATGTATTTCTGAAGTATTATATTTAAATTCAAACTTAGGAAACAATTTTAAACCACAGAGTTATTTAGTGTCATGATGCCATTTGACATAGATTCCCATTGCTACTTTTTATGGCAAGACATATTTAATAGGAAAAATGCATTATGTCAGCCACTGTACAAAGGCATTTTATAACATCAGTGTCAAATTGTGGGGAGGTCAAGGTGGAGAAGTACCTTCATTTTGTGACTTATTGACTCAAATTACAAATAAATATATATAAATAAATAAATACCCTGATCGTTCCATAACTATAAATGTCCTCTTTTTTAAAAAAAAATCAGTGCATACAAACCTGAATTTTCCCAATAAGCTGAGTAAGTTTCAGGGCTTCTTTTCAGGTTCCTTTGCCTTTGGGGTTAGGGTTGGTATTTTTTTTTAACTTTTTCTTTGGTATTATTTTGGCAAATAATAAAAATGTATTTTAATAATCNTTTTTTTCTAAACTGTCAAAATATTACTACTATTTCCTGATTACTTCCAACAGTTTGAGAAATATTTTTTTATTTCTTTAGATAAAGTAGTACCTGGAATATAAATATATATATATATGGATGTGTGTGTGCATCTATGTGCATGTGTATATGTATTTATATAAATATTTTTCCATCCCAGGAAAGTGAAAAAAAACCCTAAATGGTCCCTATGGAATCTAAGTAATGCAATTCTGAATAGCAGCACTCTCTAACTTTGTAATCCTTTTTCTACAGTTCAGTGGCAGAACTATGTAAGAAAAGTAATCTGGTTAAACTTGATTCCAGTCTTCCATCCAGCATAAAAGAAGCCTGTAATACTACGTGACATTTTCATCAGAGTAAAGACTGCATTTTAATTTGAGTTCATATTTTCTTTCTTACTTTAGATGCACATGTATGATTTTTCAGACGTGTTTCTGCTGGAAGTACTTTCAATCTCAAGCAACATATCTTAAGAATGATTCTATATATGGTCAAAAATATCTCCTAAATTTAGTAATTTGTTTTGCTCTCACAGATTAACTGAAAAGTTCAAAAGAGCATTTGGTACGAAATATCTTGAGTTAATCATGAAAAAGTCATTAAGAAGCCTCTGCTGTTAAAAGTGACTAATAATATATAATATACAAAGATGAGATATAAAATGAAGAATATATTAACAAAAATAGAGGGATAAAGGAAACATAACTAACTTAACAATATTCCAGAAAATGAAAGAGTAATGCATTCAATTAATTGTAATATGAGTGTAGGAAAAGTTAATTTAAAGCAAAAGTACAAATATTTAAATGATAGAGGAGTTTAAATTAATCCTTAAGAGAGAGAGACTTAATAATTTGTCTGAAATGTAACCAAAATTTTATGTTTACATACACATAACAGTGCTTCCCTTCCAAAATTTAAATATTCCTAGAAAAAAGGATGAACATAGTTATTATGCTTTGCCAACTAACTATCTGGATTATAACAAAAGGTTAGAATTTCTTGGGAAATAAGTCCTTTAGGGTTCCTTCATTCTTTGGAACAAAAGAGCAATGAACCAAATAGAAACAAACATCATGAAAGCAATATTTTCGTTAATTGAACTTGAAAAAGATATAATTTAAATTCAATTTGTATTTAAGTGTAGTAGAGTAGCAATAACGTACAATTCAAATGGATATATTAAATCCCCTGCCATTTTCACAAAGTCTTAAGATAAAGAAGCAATTTTTGCATTCGATTAAGAGAGATGTATATATTTATCTTTTTTTTTATGTTTAATTTAAAATTAAGAACTGTGTAAATGCATTAATCTTTCGATTCAAAAGAAAAAAAACAACACAGATTATTTAATACAGCTGTATTGTGATGCCACAGAGGATATTACAATGATGCATATTAATAAAGTTGTGTTATAATGCTTGACATTTCCTATATGTGGATTCCATTCATGTTAAAAGATAGAACTGTAGCATGAGTTCTGTAATACTGTCTACTTCAATGGTAAATAGTATAGTTAAAAAGATTTGTCATTCTGATTTCAGAAAATCTTACTAATGTAGCAAATATAGTCTTTGAATTATGCTCAGCTATATATTTTCTAATATTAAGTCACAATGTTTTATTAAATGACATATTGAACATCTAATCTAGCAGTTTGTGGAGTGCCTGAATTCCATTTATCCAGTAAGGTGCCTTGCTAATCANTTGGTCACTTCTCCAAAGTAACAAGTGATAGGACAAGAGGGAATGGCCTCAAGTTGTGCCAGAGGGAGGGTCAGATTAGACATCAGGAAAAATCTCTTCACCAAAAGGGTCATCAGGCACTAGAACAGGCTGCCCAGGGAAGCGGTTGAGTGATCATCCCTGCAGGTATTTAAAAGACAGGTGGATGAAGTGCTCAGGGATATGGTTTAGTAATGGGCAGGTACAGTCGATCTTGATGATATCAAAGGTCTTTTACAACTAAATACTTCTGTGAGTTTAGTTAATACGAAGAATTGAATTAAATGCTCACAACCCCCCAAATTATTAGATAACATTTTTATGCAGTTCCAGTGCTGTATGTTCCCTAAAGAAACTAACTTAACATTTCATTTCAGTATTTACAACTCATTATAGTTTTATTATTAGGACTTATTGCAGATTTCATTATCTCATTTGAAACAGACAGAGTAACAATAAATTGTCAAGATCCTGAACTGCCTCCTTTAGTACCTTGTTTCCTGTTCCTGTTCTACTATAGTTGAGTACTTCCCTTGAAAAACTAATAAGATATAAAGATGTATCTTCAAAATACATAACTTTTAAGGAGGGATACTTATTCAATTTAGAGAAAAGAAATGTTCCAGACTATTCGTCTATGTGGATTGTAGTATCCTCTCCAGATTTATTAACCAAAGTACCCAGGAGTCAAGGGGCTGTTCATTCCCAGTACCTCACAGATCATTTGGAAAACGCTTTATAAAGAACTTGAAGATAAACTTTCAGTCCTTAAAAGCTGTTATTCTTGAAAAAGTAACATTGCTCTCTGACTGGTGACTAAAATAGCTCCTCAATTTTAAAGCAAGTGTAGAGTTTGCAAAGTGAGCCCTAACGTGTTTTAAAATACATTTGTTAATATTTCACAGTTCTTTTACTTTCAATTTATTGACAGTTCTACTCATGCTATAAAGTAAATACATCTTTGAATTTAAAATTGATTTAAACATTATTTAAAATTATGCCCCAATAAAATTATTACAACCTGCACACAGAGAATTTTCATAAGTTACAGCCCCAAAGCTGTATGGTAATTTTTAAATCATGCAAATCCCCGTGGTTTGAATAATTAATGGCCCCAAAACTATGCAACTGTACATTGTACATGTGCATCTCATCTAGTTTCCCATCTGTTTCTTTACATGTTCTTCTCTACATATTATGTCTTTTACAGCAGACTTTTTAATTGCCCCAGACTCTTGGGGTTAAAAAAAAAGGAAATTTGAAGACAATTATTTCTCCTCTGAAGTTCTCTATCTATGCATCCTAAAATGACAGTGCCACCTAAATTGACTCATAAATTGCTTCTAATTTTTTTACAACAGATTGGAGGGAGAAACAGAAGTCAGAGGAGAGAAACATGCAAAGAAATGGATCCAAGGATGTTATTGAGGGACAAAAGATGTAGGGTAGTACACAGAAGATTAAGAGAGATAGGTCTGAGAGGAAAGATTCTAGGTAGTCCATGAAGGGAACATTTTAATGTAAAGTCTAAGACTGATGTAATTTAAAGAGGTAATTAGAAATCTTGTCCTGACATAAAGACAAGATGTTATAGGGAATATAGTAAGACACAAATAACAGCATTATTAGCCTCATCCTAAGATGTCTTTCTCTTGTCTGCTCCTCAGCTAGAAAGATTTGAATCACATTATGTTGACCTTACAGGACCCGTTCTAGCAATGCCACTTTCATATCTTTGATTTATTTTATTTATTTCATACGGGAACTGAAGAGTATCTGGAGCAGGGTAGACCATCATTCATAGAGTAGTGGTCGATGGCTTGATGTCCAGGATGGAGATGAGTGACAAATGGTGTCTTTCAGCGTTCCGTGTTGGGATCAGTGCTCTTTAATATTTTCACTGATGATACAGATAGTGAGATCGGGTGCACCCTCATCAAGATGGCACATGACACCAAGCTGAGTGGTGTGGATATCATGCCAGAAGGACAGGATGTCATCCAAAGGGACCTGGACAAGCTGGAGAAATGGGCCTGTGTGAACCTCATGAGGTTCAAGCTCCTTCTAAGTGCAAGGTTTTGCACTGGAGTTGAGCCAACCCCCGATATCAATCAATGATGTGGGGTGATGTGATTGAGAGCAGC
>VWPV01011330.1:0-48675 GCA_013389885.1 Geococcyx californianus | reverse complement strand
TATTTTTTCATATTTTTTTACATATTGAGTGATATAGAAAAGAAATTGTAGGATTATCTTTTTATAAAAAAAAAAGCACTAAAGAAACACTCCTCACTGAAGTGGTCAACCTGCCGATATAAAATGTAATAATGTAAAAATCTTACTTTTATTCTCCCTGCTTTTTCTAAAGCCACTGGATTTTCTGGGCTCTTATTATTTTCATTGTTACGGTTAAAGAACTTTATTTCTTTTTACAATTATTTGTCTCTGAATGTGCTAGGAATATTGTACTCATTTATGCATTTTCATTTAAGATGTTAATAAATATAACAAAAGCTTCCCTGTTCTCCTAAAGGATTCCCTTTACATATGGTTAGAATGACAAGGACTAAAGGACAGGGGAAGATTCATACATAATTTACTCTCAATTAGCCATATTAAAAAGTTACCAGTCTCCTCACTTGCAAGATCTAATTTGCTTTAATTTTTTTTTTTTTTTTAAGTTCTGCTGTCCTAGATCAATGTAAAAGCTATTAAAAAATATGCATGTTTCTTACCTCATTAGGAAATACCATCCATTTTCTGGCTGTTCCCTTACCACTGCTATGGTTTTTTTCTCTTCTAATGGCAAGAAACTTTGATTCAAGGACAGGCCTGATATGGTAAAATTTTTGCTCAATTTCTAATTCAAATGAATACCTAAGAATGAACGCTGCACTGCAGATAGCTTTTATACACATGGTATTATAGCTTAGAAAGCTGAAATGTTGTGGTTTGGGATGCCCCATCAAAACTAGGAGCTGAGTTACATAAAAGATTCTTTAGGATGAAGGTAATATCCTGTTCTTAGGTCCAGGCTTTGCAGCTGAGATTCATAGCTTAGCATAGAGGGAAGCTGGGAAAGAATTGTGCATTATATTGATATGTGTCTGAATTTCCCAAGTTGCACTGTAAGTAAATTCCAATAGAGCTGAAAATAATTACTGAAGTAAGACTTCTTGTTTTAGTATTTCTTCTTGCTGAAGTTTTTGATCTAGAAAATTATACTGCGCAAATTATTACTTTGCAATGAAGTGATCTGTGATAATGAAATAGAAATAAGTTGATGGTTTGTGTTGGAATGTCTCAAGGGCCTCATGCCATATTCAAGAAGAATAACTTACTAGAACACTATGCTTTCATTCCTTCTTACTTATTTGTGTTGCTCTCTGTAACATTTGCCATAAATTCAGTTTTCAGCCTAGTTATGTACACTTGTGCTTTGGCCTTTTTGACCTCCATGAAACAGTGAACAGACTCAATTCTTTCCTTCCTTGTACTGCCTATCTATTTCTTAACACTGCAATCTTATTTATTCTCCTGAAGTGCTTACATTTGTTAACATTCTTTAATTCTGTGTGGATGGCTTAAATTGTTTTTCTTACGTAAGGCTTAAATCGGTTTTTTTTACATAAGGCATGTTCACCTATTTTAATACAGGAAAGTAAGGATCATGATTTATGGTTAGACATCCAGTTCATTGTTAAAAGGAAAAAAATATTAATGCAACTGAAGTTACATAGTCCAAATGAAGCAAATAAGAGGATGTATATTTTAAGAGCTAAAGTTAGTAGAAGATTATGAAATTTGATTAGATGTACATTAATAGTCAATTAACTACTGAACTGCAGAAAGCATAAAATGATACATCAGCATTTTGAATTATCTGAAAAAAAGGTGAATTTGAGAAGAATTATTTGTACAAGACTATTTTGAGTGGCAGAAGGAAAATTGTATCCACATTTGTGTATTTCTGTTATTGATCTCATGAAAATTTGATGATGAACAGAATAATTTGCTCATGATTCAAATATTTTCATATTTAACTTTTCCAAATCAGATTAAATATCTAAAACTCAAAAAACCCCCATTTTGTTTAGGAGAATGGTGTCATGGTTACAATGCAAAAAATTATCAAATTGATCAGGAGTTGGGAAATGGAATTAGGAAGGGTTTGGTTTCCATTGGAACCTGGTAGAAATTAGTTCAAAAGGTATTTGGAAGGCTACAAAAAAAAAAAAAGAAATCCCAAACTTTAACTAGAGTATTTACCTCAATTTTCAAGATATAGTTACAATGCCCAAAGAAAGCAAACATATAGATCATTCAGAAAATAAAAAAACCCAAAACAACAAACAAACTCTTACAGCAATTAACATAAAAAATGATGCAATTATGGAATCTACAGATCTTAAACTTCACAGATTCTTACGTGCGTTCTAGTTGCTTTCATGTAAGTACTTACTTGGATTAAATTTTCATGTGAGTTTGTAATTATTTTATACATTACAAAAACCTAGTGACAGAAAATGAAAAGCATGGAAAAAATACAAAGTATTTGAAAGGCACTTGGAAGATAGCAAATAAATAATAGCATGGATCTGTCAGGAACAGTTTTTATCAAACCAGTCTAATTCTTCTTTTGACAAGATAACAGGCTTTGCAGATAGAGAAAAACTAACAGTCATCCAAGTCTTGTCTTCAGTAAAGCTTCTGATATTGAGGTAACAAGTTCTTAAGAAAACAGTGTCTTGAAGAAAACTACAGAACAAGTAGAGAGATCATTAGAAAACCATATTGAAAGATTTACTGGAGTTTCAGAAAAATGGAAGGTATTATGGAATGGTTCTGCAGTCGGTAATGAAAGGTAATTTCATAAAGAATCTGACCAATGGAAAAGAGGGTACAGGCCTAATTTCAGATGATGTCAGGATAGTTCATACGGGCTGAAATACAAGGTTAGAATTCCATGATCTTGACAAAATCAGAGATAAGGATTAAAAAAAAACCAACCCTGCCCCTCCTTATTTTATTTAGGACAGCTACAAAATGTGAATGTAGGAATTTTCATCTGTACTAAGACCACAGAGGAAATGAATGACTAGGTAGGACTTCTGCATAAATATTTCTGGGGATTTAAAAGTGATCATAAGCCAAACATGAATTAAAAAATTCAAAATTCTTAAAAAAAGTTAGATTCATGTTTTGTTGCATGAATATGCACATAGGCTACAGTTAGTGTAACATTATCCTTCATCTGCACTCAACATCAGTAAAGTTTCTCCTGGATTAATATCACACACTGGTTAGTGACAAAGTTCAGAAAGATGGAGGATGATATGGAGTGAATCTCCAGAATGAGAAAGGGAAGCCTGAATTCATCTGGGGTTTTTTAGCAAAGTTTTGCCAAGAATGAGGGACTAGTCTTTTAAATTTTTTTCTTCATTTTCTTTGATTTATAGAACAATATAGAATTGACTTAAATTACATCCAGGATATCAGGTTAGACACTACAGAAATTTTTCTATCACTAAGGATAGCAAGAAATATAATAGATTGCCTGGGAGGCTGTGGATTTCTCTGTCATTAAAGGCCTTTAGAACAGATGGTGAATATCTGGCAGAAACGATGTAGCAATGTCCAATCATCTCTTGGGACAGAAAGAAAGAACAAATGACACCTAAAGGTTCCATAAGCCTCCTCTGCCCTCTTTTTCTTTTCAAGTCTAGAATATTTTACAGTACATTAGAATTTGCTATCCACTTCCATTATGGAATCTATGTTCAATATGGAGAGAAGCAAGGTACAATCGCTATATTTCTTGCCAGTATTCCATTGCTGTAGAGCATTCCCTGACGACAAGGAAGGAGGTGTTTGTTTTCCCAAAAGGTATTGAATAGACTAAGGGATGGATGTGTGTCTATGCCAGATAGACTAACACTTCTGCAGCAAACAACTTTTGGCACGTTAAGCCCAGGGAAGGGAAGAATGCGTGCTAAATTTTGATAAGCATGCCATAAGTAAGCTCTTCAAGTCTATGGTGTTTCAGAAAGTGTATCAGTACTATTATACTCCAGCATACAGTATTTGTAGGTACTAGAGTTACTTCAACTGGTCCTCCAAGGTGAGGACTATTTGTCTGTCATTTTTTCCCGGGAGTTGCTTTCTGTCCTATTCTTATTAAGTCAAACTGTGCAGGAAAGAACAAGAGTCTCCAAATACCCAAGCAATACCCAGGTAAATGGGAATTCAGCATATGTATTCAGATTGAAAAATGGATTTTGAAGTAAAGGTAAGCTTTGGAGATGGAATAATATATTTTTTATTAATGGACACTGACTGAACATTTTTAAGCATCTTATACTTCTTCCTCCCTCTCTGCCTGATGAATTGTATTCAGATTTTTCATGTGAATATACTCTTTTCCTAGTGATTAACTCAAAATCTGCAAAATGAAATTTTGGGATAATATATTGGTTTTCAAGGGAGATTGTGTAAAACATGAAGTTTGTTAAATCTTCATATTTTTTTCTTGTCTTGTGATAGGAATATATTACAGTATTTACTGTTTACTATTTCAGTAGGCAGGGGAAAAGAAAAAGGAAATTTTGGTGGAGTTCACTATAGCTTCCAGTGAGCAATCACAGAACTAGATTAAACCTTCTTACAATTAGAAAGTCTCTGAGACTATGTGTGGTTTTGAGTACTAACTTCATTTTCCTTTTGAAGTTTTTCTCTTCATAAATAATTAACATGTCACTTAAGACTACTCAAATTAGATATAGAGCAGATTTTCTTTTTTTTCCCTCTAAACAGCTTATCGTTTTTCTTCTTTTACCTCTAATGATGTATTTTAACAATAGCTTAGTATTTCTGAGTCCTAAATTGTCTTAAAGCCATCAATAACAACACAATACATTCTATTTAGTTTTCACAACGAAGAAAAGTATGATTTGGCTATACATAATGACAAGCCCACTGTGTAATACTGGCAGGGGGAAATTCTGCTTATTTTGAATAGTAAAGAAAATATTTGTTCCAGAGCTTGCTTTATTCTTTAAGTTGAAATGTATGCAGTCTGTTAGTGTAGACATCCTTTAACACTTTCATATTTCTAAAGTTCAATTTAATTTTCTTACACACAACCACAGATCGAGTAATGTTGTATGGATCATGATCACCAGGAGTCAAGTAAAAAACTTACTGAAATATTTTGTTCTGCTGTCCTGCATTCCCCTTTACTGGCTTCTTCTTTCTGCCTTAAAATTCTGTGAGCATGTATTTCAAGGATATTTCAGAAGACAGAGAATAAATGATTACTGAAACAGTGTTACTTATTTTGTTTAAAGAGAAAAATAAAAATATTAAAATATCAGGTTACAAGGCAGCAGAAAATGAAAACGACAGAGGATTTCTCTAAAGCAGTAATGCACTTGTTAGAAAAAGGAAATGTGATCTTTCTACATAACATAAAAAATTGTATTTTCAAATACTTGCATCTAAATGCCACTGTTAAAGAAATCAATTTAAAGGATATAATACTTACTCTATTTATATAGATCATATTTGCATCAAACAAAGGTGCTTATAAAAATCCTCTCACAAAAGTAAGAAAACAAATGGTCTTTATCTGTAACAAATATTAAGAAAGAATATCTATTTATAGGTAGGGCCTTTATTGTTGACTAAAGATTAAGTGACTAATTATCCAGGTAAAATATGTGTCTATGGCTATAATCACTGAGGGTGGAATGCAGTCTGGAAGAGACTGGTAATTGTGGTATGGCAAATTGTATGAGAGTCAACCCACTCGCTGGTAGACAATGAAAGATGGAAAGCCATTTACTGTGTCACGTACTGCATAAAGGTTTCTGCCATGGGAATCTCCCCAACCTTTCCTGAAATGAATGCAGACAGGGGTAGGAAAAGTGAGTTTGCTGTGGCCTTATCTCCTTCTCTTGCAGCTTCTCTATTGGCCCTTTGGGATCTCTGGCAGGAATTTGTACTTTTTGGACCTCGGCAAATTTTCTCCCAATTTTACCTGAAGTTTTGATCAATGTTGTTTTAGTGTTGAGCTACCAGAATATGTAGCTGCTTTCCTGAAATTTAGAATGACAATTGTACAAGTATTTATGTCTTTGCCTACCTTAAGCTTGTTTGTGTTTTCATTGTAGCTATACTAAAGCTACACTGCAATTATCAGTCCAAATACTCTTAAAATGCACAAAGGACTCCGTATTGCCAAGGTTCCAATTACAGCAGTGAAATCTCAGAGATCAAGCTTTCTTCAGTTCACACAAATACTTTCTATCAGTTCTGACAAGCCTGTGTGAAATGTACCCTGGGAAATTCCAGACTGCTGAATTTGCCCGGTTTGATCTTCTGTTACAGTCACAAATACAGCACGGGGACAAATCTGACTGCTCACTGCAATGTACCTTACTCATGGCATTAGATTAAATTAACTGTACTAGTAACTAAATCATTTCCCAAAAGGTTTAGTACGACAATGAGGCCACGGTGCACTAGTATTATGTTGTGTTTCTGTACAAATTTATTAATGTACTTGATCTCATTTATTCAAATGTGGTTCTTGGCCTGACTTTGCATTTTCCATACGTAATAAAATGTTCAAAATTCATAAATATGTTAGCTCTCATAAGTAGTGTATTGGATAGGACTTCTTAAAGTTTTAATTTCCCAGTCCCTTTTTGGTTTTAGCTTCAAATTTAAATTGCACTACATAACATTACCAGTGCAGAGTAAGAAATTATTTCTGGGTTTTTTGCATCTTCTTAATTGCTGACACAAAATACAGCAAATGAGCTTCTCAGATCCCTCTTGGAGAGACAGTATCTTTCAGTTGAAGTTTATTTAAAAACCTGAACACTGGGGAAGATTTCCAGTGACTGTTCAGTTTTGAGCTACTGCCACTGGAAATATGAAGGAAGTGTATCAATAAATATTTGAATTTTATGCTTTTCTGCATGCAGTACAACATATATATTTTTAGGTCCCCTTCTCTCCTTACAGAGAGGTGACTCTTTTGGACACTTGTGTATCGCTCACATGCAGTTACTGCAGTAAAAAAGCTTAGCTGCTCTGGTGGGTCGACACTGACTGGGTGCTGGGTGCCAAGAAAAACCACTCTATCACTCCACCTGCTATGCTGGACAGGGGAGAGAAAATACAACAAAAAGCTTGTAAGTCAGGATAAGGACATGGAGATCGTGTAGCAATTACCGTCACAGGCAAAACAGACTAAGCTTGAAGAAATTAATTTAATTTATTACCAATCAAATCAGAGTAAGTTAATGAGAAAATCAAATCCTAAAACATCTTGCCCCCACCTCTCCCTTCTTCCTGGGCTTAACTTTACTCCTGTTTTTCTCTACCTCCTCTTCCTCAACAGCTCAGGGAAATGAGGAATGTGGTTTGTGGTAAGTTCATCACACTTTGTTTCTGCCACTCCTTCCTTCTCAGAGGGAGGACTGCTCACTCTATTTCCCTACTCCAGC
Organism: Geococcyx californianus; assembly: GCA_013389885.1. Classification (NCBI taxonomy): domain Eukaryota; kingdom Metazoa; phylum Chordata; class Aves; order Cuculiformes; family Neomorphidae; genus Geococcyx; species Geococcyx californianus. The sequence continues at coordinate 41,356 of VWPV01011330.1, read as the reverse complement.
ATGGGGTACCTCCCACAGGAGACAGTTCTCCATGAAAATAACCAGTGTGAGAAGACTGCTCCATCATGGGTCACCCACAAAGTCACTGCCGCAGCATGAGCTCCTCTCTTCACATGTCCTGCCAGGACCCCCTTCCAGCACAAGCTTTAGATGGGATCCTCCTCCAGGCATCTGCTTGCACTGCTGTTGGGTCCTTCGTGGGCTGCAGATCAATATCTGCTCCACCGTTAACCTCCATGAGTTGCAGGGTGACCATGGCCTTCACCATGGGTTGCAGGAAAATCTCTGCTCTGGTGCCTGAAGCACCTACCCACCCCTCCTTCTTCACTGAACTTGTTGTCTGCAGGGTTGTTTCTCTCACATAATCTCACCCCTCTCTTCTGATTTCAGCTTTCTCCCCTCTTCTTAACTATGTTATCATACTCTGTACTCAGCACTGGTGAGGGCACACCCTGAGTGTTGTGTTCAGTTTTGGGCCCCTCACTACAAGAAGGACACGAAGGGGCTGGAGCGTGTCCAGAGAAGGGCAACAAGGCTGGTGAGGGGGCTGGAGAAGAAGTGTTATAAGGAGCTGCTGAGAGAACTGGGGTTGTTTAGCTCAGAGAAGAGGAGGCTGAGGGGAGACCTCATCAGTGTCTACAACTGCCTGAAAGGAGGTTGTATTGAGGTGAGTGCTAGTCTCTTCTCACAAGTGACAAGCGATGGGACCAGAGGAAATGGCCACAAGTTGCACCAGAGGAGGTTTAGACTGACATTAGGCAGAATTTCTTCACTGAAAGGGACGTCAGGCACTGGCACAGCTGCCCAGGGAGTGATTGTGTTGCCATCCCTGGAGGTGTTTAAAAGACTTAGAGAAACAGTTTAGTAAGGTGACATGGTTGGACTCTGTGATCTCAGAGGTCTTTTCCAACCAGATGATTCTATGATTTTATGATTGCAGTGGCACTATCAGTGTCATTGATTGGCTCAGCCTTGACCAGTGGTGGGTCCATCTTGGAGCTGGCCGTCAAGGGCTTTATTGGACATAGAGGAAGCTCCTAGCAGCTTCTCACAGAAGCCACTCCTGTAGCTTTCCCGCTATCAGACCCTTGTCACACAAACCCAATACAGCTGCAATGTATGAAGAGGGTGTTGCATTTTGCCAAAGACAGCCTACATTTCCTCCTGCCCCATGAGGAGGACTTGTATTTCAGAAAGCAGTTCAAAACAAAGAACCTTTGAGCAAAGGGGACATTAGCTTTCTTCGCTGGGTTATGAAGTTACACTTTCCTGTGTTTCATGATGCCAGTGGAGGCCCATGACAGCACAACTCTCTTAATAATATCAGGGATGCATACATCTCTGTATATTTTATTTAACTAATGTTCTGTATTTGATGTAATAAGAAAAAAAAAAAATAACTGAACAAAAGGATGAGAATATCAAAAGTTTTGCCTTAGTTTGTCTTTGCCTTAGTTTCCTAAATAACTTAAGAAGCAGAGGAATGAGCTAGAGATCTGCTGTGATGGAGAAATGAAATATCTAGCAGCTGAGAGAAAACAGATCTGGGAAGGTGAGTCATTCTTTTGAGTAGGGAAGGAGGAGTACATGAACTGAGAAGAAACTAAACTGAAACTGGACCATCTTACTAATCTTTAAAAAATATTCTGAGCCTCAGTATATTCTAATTAATGTTTGAGCAGCTAATAGCCATAGCATTGGGGGATCTTAATAAACTGTTAATAAAAATAGGAAATTGAAAACATACTGTAAATATGTTTCCTCATAGATGGCTTAGGCATCTATATTTGTTGTGATACATAGGCATATGCATCGATATTTATATGTAGATGTAGATATTTGGCATTTTAGAGTTATTTTTATTGAATATTTACAAGTAGCCTGCTTCAGCATATTGAACAGCTGCTAAATTGCTGGTAGAATAGATGCAGTTACCAGTAATTAAAAACCATAATACGAGAATTCTTTCAGTACAAAGAGTTAGTATGATTATTTAAGAAGTTCAGGGGGGGTTCAGTACAAAGTACCTATGTTCTTTGAAGGTGGGTTTGCTCATTACGGGTGTAGGAGTCTAACCTTGTCACAGTTTAACCTTACTGACAAGTAAGCCCCACACAGCTGCTCACTCACTCTTCACCCTACCTCTGGTGGGTTGGGGGCAGAATTGGAAAGACAAAACTGAGCAAACTCTTGGGTTAAGATAAAGACAGTTTAATAGTAAAGCAAAAGTCATGTATGCAAGCAAAGCAAAACAAGGAAATCATTCACTACTTCTCATGGGCAGGCGGATGTTCAGTCATCTCTAGGAAAGCGGTGCTCCATCACACGTAACTCTTAGGAAGACAAACACCGTATCTGTGAATATCCTCCCTTCTTTCTCCTTCCTTCAGCTTTTATTGCTGAGCATGACATCATATGGTGTGGAAAATCCTTTTGTTCAGTTGAGGCCAGCTGTCCCAGCTGTGTCCCCTCTCAACTTCTTGTGCTCCCTACCCTATCCTACTAGCTGGTAGTTTGGTGCGAGGAGTGGAAAAGGCCTTTACTGTGCGTAAATATCATTCAGCAATAAAGAAAATGTTCTTGTATTATCAGNAAAAAAAAAAAATAACTGAACAAAAGGATGAGAATATCAAAAGTTTTGCCTTAGTTTGTCTTTGCCTTAGTTTCCTAAATAACTTAAGAAGCAGAGGAATGAGCTAGAGATCTGCTGTGATGGAGAAATGAAATATCTAGCAGCTGAGAGAAAACAGATCTGGGAAGGTGAGTCATTCTTTTGAGTAGGGAAGGAGGAGTACATGAACTGAGAAGAAACTAAACTGAAACTGGACCATCTTACTAATCTTTAAAAAATATTCTGAGCCTCAGTATATTCTAATTAATGTTTGAGCAGCTAATAGCCATAGCATTGGGGGATCTTAATAAACTGTTAATAAAAATAGGAAATTGAAAACATACTGTAAATATGTTTCCTCATAGATGGCTTAGGCATCTATATTTGTTGTGATACATAGGCATATGCATCGATATTTATATGTAGATGTAGATATTTGGCATTTTAGAGTTATTTTTATTGAATATTTACAAGTAGCCTGCTTCAGCATATTGAACAGCTGCTAAATTGCTGGTAGAATAGATGCAGTTACCAGTAATTAAAAACCATAATACGAGAATTCTTTCAGTACAAAGAGTTAGTATGATTATTTAAGAAGTTCAGGGGGGGTTCAGTACAAAGTACCTATGTTCTTTGAAGGTGGGTTTGCTCATTACGGGTGTAGGAGTCTAACCTTGTCACAGTTTAACCTTACTGACAAGTAAGCCCCACACAGCTGCTCACTCACTCTTCACCCTACCTCTGGTGGGTTGGGGGCAGAATTGGAAAGACAAAACTGAGCAAACTCTTGGGTTAAGATAAAGACAGTTTAATAGTAAAGCAAAAGTCATGTATGCAAGCAAAGCAAAACAAGGAAATCATTCACTACTTCTCATGGGCAGGCGGATGTTCAGTCATCTCTAGGAAAGCGGTGCTCCATCACACGTAACTCTTAGGAAGACAAACACCGTATCTGTGAATATCCTCCCTTCTTTCTCCTTCCTTCAGCTTTTATTGCTGAGCATGACATCATATGGTGTGGAAAATCCTTTTGTTCAGTTGAGGCCAGCTGTCCCAGCTGTGTCCCCTCTCAACTTCTTGTGCTCCCTACCCTATCCTACTAGCTGGTAGTTTGGTGCGAGGAGTGGAAAAGGCCTTTACTGTGCGTAAATATCATTCAGCAATAAAGAAAATGTTCTTGTATTATCAGCACTGCTTTCATCACAAATCCAAAACATAGCCCCATAGTAGATATTATGAAGAAAATTAACTGTATCTTAGCCAAAATGAGAACCATGTTTAATAATACTTTCTTTGGAAACTATTAGGAGTACAAAAGCATTTCTATACATGAAATACAACTTAAAGGGTGTGCATTCTGTTACACAATGTTCCTCTGATGCTTTAAAATGGAAACCCTTTGATTTCATTTGTTAAAATTCAACTTAAATTTAAGCAATGACAGCATATGTCTTAATTGTTTAGTTTTTCTGAACCTCTAAATTTCAATATTGCGCTTTTGTGTTCTGTTCTCCTGACTTTAAAACTGAAGTATTTCAACAGAACTGGAAACTATGGAAATTATCCCTGGCTGATAGCTCCACCACACTTTGAAATAACTAAATTCCCAATGTGCCAGTTGTCACTCCAGTCAGCAGCAGAGGCATTTATTTCTGTACTCAGGCTGTAGCATATTTTAATGATTCTGAAATACAAGAAGACATGCAAAACTGATTTTGCATTCTATGCCCTTAAGCAAGCCTATTATCCATGTTGTGAAAACAGCAAGTTAGCATTTTTGTTGTAATTATTTGAGCTGATTATGTATTACGTTATTACTGAGAGGCATTTTTTTCCGAAGCAGTTAATGCAATTCCTAGCAGAGAAAAGGCAAAGCAGCACTCCAGAGGCATCTGCCTTAAGATAGCCTCATGCAAGTTTCCCCTTCACAGAGCTGGCATGCCTTATCATTGAAAAAGCCCCATGCATTGTGCCTATTGTACGGCTCAGATAAGAGTGATACTGAACTGTCTGTGACAGAACACATTTTTTATAACACTAAACTGATGGTTATAATAATTATTAAACTCTGTATGTTTTTGCCAAGCAAGTCAATGACACTAGCGTCCTCCAGAGATTTAAAAGGTATTGTTTTCATTAATCAGCGTGTTCTCAACAATAAGGACAGCTGCTTCAGTAATACACATTTCTACACATATATATTTTGATGAAAGAAAAAAGAATGCCATTAAAATAATTTTTGTGGAGAAATACTTCTGCATCTCCTAGGAGGAGGTACACCTGTAGTACACCAATGAGGTCATTCTTTGCAGACAAGCAGAAAAAGAACAACAACGCAAGCTTCATGACCAAAACAGAGCTGCTGAAGAACTACCCCATGATAAAATCTCATCTGATGACCTACATACTCCTACTCGCTGGTGGCTCCTGCAGACTCCAGAGCAGACAAATGCTTTGAAAAGCAATACAGTGGAGTCCCTCTCTGGTTGCATGGCTACATTGAGCGAAACAGGAGAATTCAGTCAATTTGCAGAAGCCAAAGCTAGGCAAGTACTTATCCCCTCTACTGACTACAGGACAGCAGTCAGTGTGTTGTGGCAGCAGACAAAACAATAGAAAAAACACAAAGTGAAACATAAAGATACACAAATACATGCAGAAGTAGTACAGCCACCCACCAAATGCAACCAAGTCGCATTGGTTACGTGAACAGACACGTTACAGGCAACCAAGGGCTGATCAAGATTTTTAAATAGGGGTGTAATTCTAATAAATGCTATATTATCTCCAGTAATACTGCTCTCAAAAGAAGGAGTAGAATTTGTCAGAGCTATGCCTCTTTTTTATATTATTAACCCTGCTGTCTGGGTTGACCTTAGAGATGAAGTGTAGAGTTTTTAATCAATGCAAAGATTTGGAAAGTAATTAATGGAACTAATCAGTACAAACAACCTGCTTAGTCTCCACATTGTCAACTCAGTCTCAAATCACAATACTGATACTGAAGAAAGCTATAAAGAAACATTTCTTAGAATTGGTATTAAAAGTGGAATTACTACTAGAAGCGTATGCAATGAAACAGTCTTCAAAATCTGTAAAGAAGAATATTGAATATTACAGCTTAAAATTGGTAAAGGGGTGAGAAAATGCACAAGTAAGTTTCTTCATTAGCTGATCTTTCTGTGTAGAACAGCTGGCCTTGAAAATAATTACAAAGGTGGGGTTTTTTCTTTTCTGACATAGTCTTTGCATTTTCTCCTGATATATTTTTTTTTAAATAAATTGTGTTAGTAAAGTCCACTTGTTTTTAGATAGCCTTGAGGAACAAAGGTAATGGTGTCAAATCAATGAAAAGCCCTGCTTTGTTCTAAAATATGATCAGAAATTTAAATGTTGTGGTCTGTCATCAGTGAGTGAAGTTTATAGTTAAACTGATTCTTATGACATAATAAATTTATATTCTTTTCTTAAATTACTTATTGTGGGAATAATGTACACAAAATTGTTTTTCTTTGCATTATTTTAAAATTAATAGTATAGCTTATTATCATTGTCCAAGATGAGAAAGGAGTGAATATAAAACTTAAAAATAGTGTATTGAATGTCCAACAATATTTTTAATAAACCAAACTTTTGTTTGTAGGGTAATTAAATACAATTGTGTTTGATGTTTCAGATTTTAAAAAAAAGACATTTACTTTTTGGTTCTCTAAATATCTTTTTATTAGAAGTACTAAGTACAGTTTTGAAATCTGTCTTACATAGCAGTATATATATACTAAAATAAATAGTTTTCAGCATAGAATTACTTTTCCTAAATTAACATATGCAATGTAATAATGTAGAGAGACTTTGAAGATAACTATTGATTTAGATCACTATCGGTTGATTTTTTTTAAGAACATTTACCTTTATAAATGTATTTTATCATTGCTTTCTGAAGATGGACCTGTTTAATATATTTCCACTTAATTTGGACATACATGACTTGAAGTACTTAAAAATTGCACACAGCTTCTGAGCAGGGTATTGTGATTTAGATGAAAGTTACCAAATGTTGAAGGGAGAGAGAGATGGTGATAAGAACAGAAAAGAAAATATTAGTCTCTAAAATATTTTTTAAGAAAAAGAGGATTTATTCAGATGTACTGCTGGAAAAGATCCAATTGTATGAGTGAATGAATTTTGAAATAGCTTTTTTAAAAAGTTATAAAATTTCCTTTGACCAATAGTGCTAAGACAATGGAGAAGCAAAGAGAATAGATTAAGAGTGGGTACTGTGACTCATTTAATCTGGTCAAGTAATAGTAATGAACTACAAGGTATCTGATATGGAAAAGGCAGTTTGTGCTGTGAAGGACTAAGAGCATTAGACTGTACTAAAGCCAATAAAAATATATGTGAGACACTAAATTCTGTGCTGCATTTAGGTTCATTATAGCAGACCCTACATGAAAATGAGAGCTGGGCAAGTGGATAAGGATGGGAAGTTTGCAAACTGGGATACTAGAGCATGGGGGTTATTTTACATTAGTTAAAAGGTGATGTAAAATTTCTTCTTAACACAATAAGAACAAACAGAAACACATTGTTTGTGTTCTCAGGACATGTTTTTATGTAAGGATGTATCTTTACGTCAAAATAAGTCATGAAGAGAAGCTTTAGAAGACAATTAATGGCTCTACTCCTATACAAAAGAGTACCAAAAATATGGAGACATTTTCTCTGGTGTAATATACTCAGCTTTTTAGATGTTTTGCAGTTCTACAGGACAGAATGAAAAGATAGTCACTGTTGGACTGAATCAATGAAGGTCTCGGCCTGTGGTCTTCCATCAGCAATCATTGTCCAAGAAGCAGTGAGAGCATATGAGGGCTTTTTGGGTCCGCAATTTACAGGCGAGAGCCCACCTCTCATTATCATATGCAGTGCACAGAGCAAGGATCTTGCTGCATCTGCGCAGTGTTTCTGCTGGAAAGTTCTAGAAGTGGTGCATGCATGGAAATTCCTTCTAGAAGGTTCCAGAATTAAGTCGAGGGCTTTCCAGGGGTTGCTCACAACTCAAAAGAACTCATCCCACAGCTACCATTGCGTCGACTCTGTGGGGGCACATGAGCAATTGGAAGTATTCACTCCTTCCCCGGCCCAAACAGAGTGATTTAGCAGTTTTCGATCACTTGCTAGCCACAACTCCCTCCCTTCTTCAACCACACCCTCCTGTTATTAGGCTGCAGAATATTAAGCAGCCCAAAATCTCAAGCACACTTAGTTCCACAATAAGACAAATGTTTAAGACATACAAAATACATCATCTAAGACAATTAAAGAAATTGACCCTTACATGCCTATATTAGATGTATTAGGTAGTCCCCATTTGTTCCTAGTAAACAGGTAGCTATCCTATGAGAAGGAACCTAAAGAAAAATCACTTTAGTAAAATATTCAAAACCTGTGTCTGACAGCATATAACTTACCATAGAGTGGATATTTTTCTCTAAAGCAACTTTAGTATTATGTATAAAGCTTATGGAAGTACATTAGCAAACAAGTAAGCTTTAACTAATAGGGAAAACATTAATCAAACAAAAAAATTTTCTTAAATAGCGGATTTAATATGTTACATTTGATAATAGCTATTGCATAGAGCAAGGGTGATAGTCTGTGCTTAGAAAGTTAGCAGAGCAAAGGAACACCTCTCTCAGTAGATAAAAATGAGTATAAACTTGAACAGAGAGATTAGTACTGCATGGAGGCATACCTGAGTGGAAGCAAAAAGGTCATAGAGACTAGAGAGTCTAAATGCATGAAAGGAAGAAGTAAACATGCAATATTTTCACTCAAGTGTGTTTGCGTTGGCTATGAGAGAATAATGAAACAAATGAAGTAAAAGATTGGCTCAATTATTTTGAGTAGTTACCACTCTACAAGAAAAATACAAAATCTGGTGACTCAGGCTTTTCCACATGATTTTATTTTAAATGTGTGGTTGTTTTTATCTTGCCAGGTAAACTCAGCAGGCTAGCATTTTTTTTCCCACGTATAAAACAACTTCAAAATGAAAGCCTGTGTTTACTGCAAGCCTCCATTTTTAGAAGTTATTTTATTCACTCAAGAAAAAATGGCTGACACTTCACTTGTTTCATTACTTTTGGTAGTGTGAAAATTTTAATTAAGTACGGTATTGCAGCAATCAAAGAAAGCACTAAAACAACAGAGACAGATAGGAGCTAATAAGGTTTTATGTCACTTAATTCAGAAGACAGCTCAACATCTCACTGCTTTGCCAAGCAGCAAAAATGTAGCTTGCTTTTATTTGAAAGTAGACTACTAATTGGAAGGAATTGAAATTGATCTCATATAACACAGACTTTGTTGATTTCTGTGCACCACAGTAATTACATACAGACTACTTTACAATTCAGCTCAATTCTTTACAGGTTTATTTGTACTGAGACAAAATTATGGTACGTGAAAACATTAATATAGTTGGATCAAATGGCAAAAGAGGAATTCCTGAGCTCAGAATTCAGTTTCTGTGATCTGATCCCATTTTTGTCTTAGTTTAAATAGCAGATGTAGTCAACAATATGATGGAATCGGGTAGCAAGAACAAATAATGAGTACTGAATTTCTAATCATAGAGAAGAAAAACCAAAGTACAGCTAAAGAGATTACATAACCTGTCATTTTTGTCAGGTAAACTTTAGTCACACTGCCATTCAAGAAAATAACATCAGATATACGAAATCATGACAAAGTTTCTACTTTTGAAGATATGGGAAGGAAGGAAGGAAGGAAGGAAAGAAGGAAGGAAGGAAGGAAGGAAAGAAGGAAGGAAGGAAGGAAGGAAAGAAGGAAGGAAGGAAGGAAGGAAAGAAGGAAGGAAGGAAGGAAGGAAAGAAGGAAGGAAGGAAGGAAGGAAAGAAGGAAGGAAGGAAGGAAGGAAAGAAGGAAGGAAGGAAGGAAGGAAAGAAGGAAGGAAGGAAGGAAGGAAAGAAGGAAGGAAGGAAGGAAGGAAAGAAGGAAGGAAGGAAGGAAGGAAAGAAGGAAGGAAGGAAGGAAGGAAAGAAGGAAGGAAGGAAGGAAGGAAGAAAAAATATCACTATCTTGGAAAATATGTTATGCAGATATTTTCTGTATCACTGAGAAAATATTGTATAAGAACTACAGAAAGGATTTTTGAGATTTTCACAATGTCTAAAAATTATTTTTAGTTTTTCTTCTAGTTACTCTTTTTTGTATTCTTTCTGCTTGTACCTAAGCTTTACAATTGCAGTGGTGTGACTACTTATTTGACATTGTTCCATTCTTGGATAATGTATTCCTACTACAGTCAAGAAGCAGCAAGTAAATTGTTAAATTTCTGGTGGAGAAAGAGACACTGAAATTTGTTCTTGATATTGTTTATTTAGCATACTAGAACACTCTAGATCATATTTAGGTTATCAGTTTGAGGAGCATTGCGAGTGCTTAGGTTTTTTATATTGGAATATTTTCTGGAGCAGAACTTTCGCCCATAGGAGATACAAGTAGATCAAGTCAGTAGTTAAGACTCATGTTCAGAAGTAGAAAATATCCTTTAGACAGAGAGATTTGTTGGAAGGGTTTGTTTTGAATTCATAAAACTGAATCAGTACAACAAATACACACCTAAATTGTGTTTTGTTAAAAAGGAGGAATGAAGTGCTTTCCTGCAGCTGCATATGAATTTATATACTGCTAGTTTACAAAATCATCTGTTAGAATGTGTCCCAGCTCAATTCATCTACCTTGTATTAAGTGTTTTGATGCCTTTGAAGTGTAAATTCTTTCTTAGAAAATAAATAAGAGCAAAATTATCTTGTAAAATTTCAAGAAACATGACATAATTGTATATCACACAGAACAGACATTGAATCTGGCAAGTTTGGAGCACCACAAAGTATGATTATAGTTCTCTCTTTGATTTCAGAGAAATCCACATTCAAACAGTGCAAATAGCCTCCAGGTTATGACAGTATTTAATCAGTTTACAACAAAAAGCAACAGGTGAAATAATAGCTCATTGTGCATTATAACAGTTATAATCTATGACAAATTGGTTTGATGTTCTCATGCCCTTTCCGTTGACTCCCCAGAGAAGTAACAGAAATACAAACAATGAAACATAATTACTCTAACTGGGAAGATTTTGCTAACTACTGCCTTTCTATCTGTGCAATTCTATTCTAAATGTCCATATTTATATCTGTATAATATTTACAGAATGCATGTGACACATTAGAGAGGGGAAAAGAATCCAGACACCAACAACCCAAAATGCCTACTCCTACAAAAAAGTCAAAGCTATTGAAATATTGTAAGACCTTCATAAGGGGAAGAAAGCAACAAATGGAAAACGCAGAAGCTGAGATATCATTTATGTCATATTTTACGCTGCATTGGACTCTTCTTGGTGTTAATTAATTTATTTATTAAGTGATTTTTTTTAAATCCTTTTAACCTTAATTATGTCTGGGAGAAAATGTAAAAGACCTATAAAAATAATTTCATATTACTCAAATGAGGAACTGAATTGTCTGTCTTGAAACCCAGGAAACCTAAAGAACAACAGATGCAATATAAATGTATTGATTTATTTTTTGTTTAATGTAATGACATTTAACATTAGATCAGCCAGTAGTCCTGTTCTTAAAGATGACTTTTCCTTCAGGACTAAATGTCTTATACTTAAAGTTACAGTCAAATTATCTCAGTTCAAATTTTCAACTCTTCTTTGGACTTGCACTAGCCCACAGACTTTTTGATTCAGTAAATTCTATGAAGATGATGATATAAAATGATAGACTCCCTTACAGTTTGATTATATACTGTCCACGATACTGTTGTCATGTTGTCAAAGTCTTTGTATCAACCAGGTGAAAGCAGAAGAAAAATTTCCCTGTGATTCTATAACTTTTCTTTTGTCTCCAGTAATGCTTATTAAAAAAAATCTTAACATTTTGGTTTTACTCTGCTTGATAAATAGCCACCTAAGTCATAACTCACCACATTGTTAGAAAGTATTTGAAAGGCGTATGGTCTGTTTGCATTTGAAGCAAAGAAAAAAGCTATCTATTTGATTACTTATAGGGTAGTTTAACAAATTCATCATCAAATTGATTGACACTGATTACTGAAGATGTCCTTATTAATCCTGCCCTAGAACCACACTGATGTGCGGAGTGTGACCCATCTTCACAGAAGTCGTACGTACGCCCAGGCTGACTGCAGACTCAATGTTGCAATTGGAGTGACTGGCATACAGTGCTCCACTTCTCGACCTCTGTATGTCCAGGGTGAGGAGGGCAGGGTCACAACTGTCTCAGGGTTTATGGTATAACCTACTCCAATACGTAACAACCACAAACCAGAACTGGTGACTTCCATTGTTTCTATATGTACGCGTGGACATACTTGACTGGCTGTGCAGGTTCTTTCCTGTGCGTTGGACTTGCACTTGGTGCTATTGCTCACCCTGGAAAATTTATGCCTTATTATTTTCAATATCTTTCCCTTACGTAGTTCTCAAGACAATACTGATGCTTCCTTTTCCCTATAATGTATTTTTGCATAATTACGGTGAAATTATTTTTCATCCCTGCAGCAACAACAGCTGTTTTGTGATCTTTCAAGCCTACGCATCTTTGAAGAATATAACCATAGCTGAGAAATTGTCTCTGGTGACATTCAGAGCAGAGACTTTGTTTTTCCTTTGGTGTTTGTATTAGTGTGCATATTTTTATCTGCATTGAAATAAGTCAGTGTCATAGTTTAGCCCTTAACCAGAAACTTAACAGTATCACAGCTGCTCTCTCACCCCTCCCCACCTGGTAGGACAGGGAGGAATATCAGGAAAGGGAAGGGAAACTTCTGGATTGGGATAAAAACAGTTTAAATGGAACAATAAAAGATGAGAGGATACTACCACTGCATAAAAGAATATATTAAAATACAACTGCTCACTGCCTGGTGATTAGCCTGTCCTGAGCAGTGATTTCAGTGAGCACAGCAATAGCAGTGAGCAGAGCACTGAATGCAGAACCCAGCCAGCTTCCCCACTCTCAGCCAAAATCCCATTTTTATGCTGATGATGTTGTTATGGTATGGAATATTCCTTTGGCCACTTTGGCTTAGCTGTCCTGGCTCTGCACCTATACACTAGCAAAACATGAGAAACTGAAAAATCATGGATTTCATAGCCTTAGCTAGAAACTTCAGTGAGTTATCAACATTCTTGTAAATCTAAAAATCAGCAGCTGCTGAGAAGAAAATTAACTCTATCCCAGCCAAAACCAGAACATTTGGGAGCAGTCATCAAACTCAGAATATGAATAGGTTCTTTATGGTTCTTTAATCATGGATATTTCTAACTAATAAGTAAATGAGCTAAAGAAGACTCAATCAGCAGTTCAAACATTTGTGTAACAAGAAAATTTCTTTATATTTTTAATGTCTTTGCTAGCAAAGAACACTTCTGTTTCCATAATTTCTTCTTTCTTGTTTTTCTTCCAAAGACAGGAAGTTTTTAAAAGCTCCATGGTTACATTTTCATTATTTGGACTGCAAATATAAAGATGGAAAAATAACTAAAGTTATTCGGTCATATTTGCACCGCAATAAGAAATTTTAGGGATAAGTTATTGAAAACGCTAAATAATTAGTGTAAATGTGGAGGGGTGTGAAAAACGAAAGAGAAAATTTATGTGAAAATAAAATGTCAAATAAGGAACTAATAAATTAGAGGAAAATAAAGATGAGAAAGAGACAAACTATTATGAGGAAGCTAATTTATCTAAAAAATTAATTAAAAGGAAAAGAAATGTAAACAAAATCACGGATGACTGTTTATCCATAGGCATGTTTCATTGAAATCAAGATTTAATGAAAAACGAAAAAGCATTACTGTAAGAATTGAGATAAATAAAAATGGAAGCCATTTTAGTTTGGGTAAATCTTCTGATACTGTTAACAGAGTTACAGAGGAATATTTTTACTTTAGAGCAGAAGTTTTACAATGATAGTGCTGCCAAATTGTTCATTTCTTTTGAAGGCAATACACTTTTTCTTCAGTTTTGAAGTCTTTTGCATAAGAGTTTACTTCAATGAAAAGTAGAACTTCTTGAAGTTTACAAAAAAAGAAATGTTTCAAGTATCTCTTTGCGTGCTAATAGAAGTAGCCAAGTGCACCATAGAGTACAGACATGAAACGACAGATTTAAATAGTATAGTACATTATATGGCCACAAATCAAATCTCTGATAGATAAGCTTACAAAACACCCAAAGGAAAGGGAATACGGAAGGTTATTATCTGCAGCTAAAGTCCCAGCATTAGGAAAGAAGAATAGTACTTCAAAGGTCAAACTTTGTCCTAAAGAAGCTTACCTATTTTAGCATATTTGGAGATCATTTACAGTGAGATAGAGCCTTGATTTGAAGAACTCATATATGACTTGTCCAATATTATTCTGAAAAGGCAGACTTTGGAAGTCAAAGAGGATGGATTCTTAGATTCTAAGATGAAGTTAGGAGTATCGTGCACAGTAAAACTGGTGGTAATAAATAAAAAATTAACATGTTGCTATAAGGATTTCCAGGGCTTTTAGGAGTTAATCACAGTCAGAAATCAGCAACAATTTGGTTAAGAGCTTGTAGTTAATACTTGGTTTGTCCTACCAGTTTCTACATGTTGAAATATTAATCTATTTCAGAGTCAGCTTTAAATGTCCACATCTTTTTCCTTCATTATACTTTCCTTGGAACATAATCTTTCCCAATTCCTTTATTTTACTTTCCTTCTCCAAGTTTCTTCTTCTTAGCCTAATTCCAAAAGGAGCACATTTAAGTGAGTTTTCTTTCAGATGTATGCAGAAACTGAACTATGATGAAAGCATCTCTTGTAATGACACAAAAAATTTATAGCGTATCTTCTAAATGTACTTTTATTCCTATATATTTTTCAATAAAAGCCTTTTTTTGTCCTGTGGATTCAATGCCACATTATCTTCTGAACTTCATCTGCATATAAGGACTACTGTTTGACCTTAGCACAGAGCTCAGGGTTTGGGAGGCACTGATTGTTTTCTACTGCTACATTTTTCAGACCATCAGTACAAACTTTAATATGATGACAACCTGTCATATGGTGACAACCCCTGTAGGGCATAGACAATATTGTTATGAGCCAGTGATGGTATTGCATTTCATCTCAGCCAGGCTTCTTGTTGCCCCTAGGACAGCACAGCTGCAAAATGAAGTTTACACATGTCAGCTCTTCTAGGCCCTATTACTGAATATTTCTAAACTAATTTGTGCATAATAACACTGTAAAGAATATTTTAGAACTACTTTGTGTCTTTTCTTGGGATTTGATGCTAACTGGAGTGCTTGATTAGAAACAGACTCTGCTGCAGATATTAACATAAGAAATATATGTAAACGCGGATGGAAGTATCGTCACTTTTTCCTTTGCGTTATAAGTCAGGTTCTGAATATTCAATGGTTATTTTATCAGCTTATGTATAAGCTACTGTGGTGAAGTGACTCCAGCTAGATGCCGGCTGCCCACCAAATCTGCTCTGTCACTTCCCCTGCTCAGCTGGACAGGGGAGAGAAAATGTTACGAAAGGATTATAGGTCAAGATAAAAGCAGGGAGAGATCCTTCACCAGTTACTGTTATGGGCAAACCAGACTCAACTCAGGGAAAACTGATTTCATTGCAAATAAAATCAGGGTAAGGTAATGAGACATAAAGCTGAATCTTAAAACACCTACCCCATTCAACCCAGGCTTAACTTTACTCCGGATTTTCTCTGCCTCCTCCCCACCAGTGGCTCAGGGAAACAAGGAATGGGCTTTGCTGTGAGTTCATCACACATTTCCTCTGCTGCTCCTTCCACCTCAGAGGGAAGTCTCATTGTACTTTTTCCCTGATCCAGCATGGGCTGTAGATACTTCTCTGCAACCTTCTCCATCATGAATCCTGCCTATGGGCTACAGTTCTGCACAAACTGCTGTAGTGTGGGTCCTCCATGGAGTCATACATCCTACCAGCAAATGGGTTTCTCATGGGGTCACAACCTTCTTCAGGGACATCCACCTGCTCTAGCGTGAAGTTCTCCATGGGCTGCAGGTGGATATCTGCTCCACTATGGACCTCCATGGGCTGCAAAAAGGACAGTCTGCCTTGCTGTAACCTTCACCATAGGCTGCAGGGGGAATCTTTGCTCCAGTGCCTGGAGCACTTCCCCACCCCCACCTCATCACTGACCTTGGTGTCTGCTGAGTTGTTTCTCTCATATCTTCTCACTCCTCTCTCCTGACAGCTGTTGCACTGCAGTTTTTTTCCCCTTCTTAACTATGTTATCACAGCAGGGCTACCACCCTCACTGATGAGCTCAGCCTTCACCAGCATCAGGTGCATCTTGAAGCCAGCTGGTTTGGGTTCTGTTGTACATAAGGGAAGCTTATGGCACCTTCTCACAGAAGCCACCCCTGTAGCCATCCTGCTATCAAAACCTTGCCACATGAACTCAATATAGTTGTTTTTCTCAAGGAAATTAATCTTCCAGATGCTCTGAGCAAATGGATGTAAAAATGAGAGTTATGTGTGTGGACATCAGGATTTGATGCAGTTCTGAGGCAAATAAATCTGGTACCATTAGGTATATGTGTAAGCTTTAAAAAAAACCTTAAAAATGTATTAATTAAGTAATTTTAATGGAAAAAAATATAGATCTATTGCATACTACTCAAAAAGAGAAGGTGATAAGTACAAAAGTCTATTTTTTTCTTTTATTGTTGGAAACACTATGTTGGTCAATGCCAACAACAATATTTGTAATGTATTCATTATTACTCTTTGTTTGCATAATTAATATATTTGTGTGAACATCATTGAATAATTTCTTAATCACTCCATCATGTTCAGGTTTCAAAATTGTCAGCCTTGGCTTCTCACAATGCTGTAAATTACTGAAGAATACTAACTCAAAAAGAAAGAATGCTGGTATGAATCGTACACTAACATTTTCCAAATTTTCTCATAAATATAAAATGTTAGAACTGCATATCTTTGTGTGTTAGGAGCAAACAGTTATGTCATGAACAAAAAAAATGAAGATATAGAAGTGCAGTCACAGACATGACCAGCTTTTTAGAAAAGAGGTAAAATCTAGCAATAACATTGAAAAAGTATTACCAGAGGAATTATCTTTATGTTCTTTCCAAGAATACTATGAATTTGCGGTGGTAATTTACATTAACTAAAACATTTCCAGCCCTGTCTCACCTCCTAAGTCAAACTCAAAATATTTGGCCGAAGCTTTATAAGGATTTGGTTTTGATCTTTTCAAAGGGAGAGTTTTAGGTCAGTAGCCAAAATGTCTTCCTACAATTATGAGGAACTCTATGAAGAACAAAATTTTGTAAAGGAAGCTTTAGCTGATAAATTAAAATTCCCTGTGTCATCAGAGGAAACAGTCGTTTTCTTTTTCAGTGCACCTCATTTTCCATATTTTTATATTTAGCACTTTGTATGAATACTTATATATACGTACTCTTTTCACTGAGATGCACAAGGTTTCTCATATTAACTTCAGGTAGCTGTTTACACAATAAGGTATCTCTCTTCACCAACAGCTGCTGTAAAGTTTTAAAATTCATGATTTATCGTATATTTACCTCTAAAATAAGAGATGTAAATAAATAAATAAAGAATTAAAGGTCCGTTAGGTCCATGATCACTTTCAGTAAGATACTTGGGTTGCTGTGACTACAGTACATAAGCAAGTAGAACAGCACAATAGGAGTAGATCTATAGTGAAACAATTGATAGAGGATTTAATGTTTGCACAGTACATGTTTGGGTGGGAATGAGAGAAAGGTGTATTAATTTCAGACTTGCTCTGGTCTCACATCCAGGACTCCATATGTTCATAAGTGATTGAAGAACAATACATGGGCTCCCGGGGCACATTTTTCAATTGATTTTCATCTGGAATAAATCCCTTTTGTGTAGTCTGCAGCTGTTCCGTGATATAAATCAAAGCATGGTAAGTGGGGATGATTAGGAGTTTCACTTCAAAAGCACATTCCTGATGTAAATTTACACTGCTAATGCACATACACCCTGTTACTACTCCAGAGTATGACTAAAGCCTATTAAACAAGATGGAACTGGCAGGGGAGCAGAAGGAAGGATTAAAAGGCGTGTCTGTTCTGAGGATGTGAAGTAACCCAATTCAATTCTGTGCAAGTCACCCATGGAGCTAGACATCTGCTGCACAACTGTTCAAAAATAGTGTCTGTCTTCAAGTGTCCCTTCTAAACGGATTAATGAAAGCAGTAGACAGCTCTAACACCAGAAAGTTATTGCCTTAGTGCCTGTAAGATCCATCTAGGTTTCAAACATTTATCCACTAGGAACACAGTCATGATTGTTCTTCAGCTTTGTTCGGAAAAATTTAAAAAATTTTGCATAAATTATTATCTCCACATCATGAAGACCATATGGCTAATTATTGCTGAATCTTGTACTTCTTGGTTATTGTTTCTGAAATAGCTATTTCTTTCCTTGCTATAATACCATGTTTCCTCCAATACTTGATCAAAAGAGGGTCTTCTATAGTTCTAGCCATGGGAAATTACTAATTTGCTTCCTAATGAGAATCTGGGCTCTGCTTGGGGTTCTCTTGCCTACTGCATGAACAGTGATTTTTCACTTTCAGTATGCTTCATGTACGCTTAACTAATTCATGTACTTTGCTCAGTCAGATTCAAAAATTCAACCAGATTCTTCTCTCATTACACTTACTATCGTGACAGAAAGTGGCAAGAGCAAAGCACAAAAAAAAGCCACCTTCTTTTAGTCTCTTCTTACATTATATTGAAATTTTAAAATCATGTTTCACACTGCTTTTTATAGTACACATTATCTCATTTAGCTGCTGTGTGCCATTTTGAGGTTTCCATGGTATATAGTTTTTGATTATAAATATCTTCACGATATGCTAAAGTTTCCAACTACTCTAACTATTTCTTTCCAAGAGAACTGTCCTAATAAATGAAAAATTAAAGGAGCAGTCATGCAAGTTTTATTTCAATGCATTTGATTTTCTGCACTTAAATGATTAATTCAGTTCCAGTTATATTCTGTCTAGTGAAGATACATTTGAAAAACAACCTGTGTTCAAAGAACTGTTGGCATGATACTTTATTCTCATTTAAAATCCAAATTATATCTGTTTAGGGATCCCATATTCTTGGGGGAATGCCCATCATTGGTTTTGTTAATAATTCTCTAATGTTGTAATTCTGTATAAGTACATGCATTAATTTACATGTAAAATTACCAGTATGATTAAACCAGATTTGTTCTAATATCACAGCCTCTGGAACTAAATTTAAATGAAGACAGAAAGAATATTCCATTTAATATATAGAAAGATTAAAATCTTAAATGACACTAGCTTTGAACTGTAATGTTTTTACTCAAAATCTGGAGGACAAAAACTAACTTATCTATTGCTCATTCCTTTGAAAGCTTCCTATGGCTAATATAACAGGTAATACATAAATTACTGTAAAAAGCCTTTTTCAGCTACTGATTATAACAATTATTTTACCTAGGCAAGGGGTTTGTTTTTTATTTAAAAATAGCTTTTGTTAGTGATTACTGAGGACAGCTCTGTTTGATTATATTTTTAAGCCATTGTGAGAGTCAGAATTCCAGCTGGTAAAAAATCAGTAATACATTTTATCTTAAGATATTTCAGTTGTAAAGGTTAGGCAAGTGTTTGTATAAATGACAAAACTTTGGAAGTGTTGCTGTTTTATCAAAGTGCTAATGAAAATAAAATATGACTTAGACATTTAAAAAAATCAGGACATCTGATTCTTGTGAATTTTTTGTGAAAAGAACAAAGATGCAGAATTAAACATTTTGCTATTACCCTACTTCTTTGACACTTATTCACTCTTGTACAGGGAGACCATGAAATCCTAATAATTCTGATTTGTTTCATACTGTGCTTAGTTTAATGTTTTCCTTCAAGAGCCTTAAGTTAGAAGCAAATCATCAGAAAACAAGGGTTGTTTGGTCATTAGTGCTCTATAATAGGGGCTTTTTGATTTTATGTCACACAAAAGTGAAAGATGCAGTATTTTGCTCTATAGTCTGTCTAATATACTACAGGTATATTAATTTATTATTTAAGGTCTGCCTAATATACAAAGCAAAAGCACAGTGGCTGTCATGAGATTTTATAATAGAAAATTGCTAGTCTTTTAAATAGGATTAGTCTTATGTGCATTTCTCAAATCAATTTTATTAAAACACAGGTCTTAAAGTGGAATATTAGTTTAAAAACGGTGTATGTATCCTTAAGTAATAGGATTTTTGAAAGTGTATTTCTTGTGTAACGTTCTGAAGGATGACTGCCCCCTTCAGATATGCAACAGTATATCTTTTGGCATAGGACTAAATAGCAGGATAATTTAGCAATATTATAACTGTTTTGTATGGGTAATTCTATACAGGCCTCAAATGTATAAAAAATGTATTTTAAAGCAATGAGCTATGCACTAATCTACAAGCTAAGAACTACTACTTGTTCCTTCTTGTTCTGTAATGTATTGACCCAATTCTATAATGATCAACGCAGAGAAGAGATAGATAGAGGCTATCCAATATTAGAGTTTGTATTTTAAACAGGAAACATGAAACAGTGTTCAGTGGCTGTGATGTGAATTGAAGAAATTAAAATTTAAAACAGTTAAAATTAAAATTAAAGCAGTTTTTTAATTGTGAGGGTAATTTAGCATCCCAGGTATATATATAATGAATCCTCTGAACTGGATGAGAAACATTTCTAGAACTATATGATTTTAAATAAAAATTTCTATTTTAGACTGAGAAATTTGCTTCATCAAATATATGGAGGAGTTCTAAGTCTCAGTTCCAAGACTCAGTTCTGTCTTCTCTTTGTATGGCTATTGAATTTGTCTAATATTATAGTAACAGGTTATAGACTTCTACGTGACTTATTTATACATTCCTTTCGAGGGCAAGATTGGTATGAACATAGGTTGGACTCATAGGATGGACTCGATGATCTCAAAGGTCATCCAACCTTATGATACCGTGATACTGTAATATTTAATGACAAATCATATTCAGTAACACAGTGCATGCAGGTCTCTTTATATGTGTAACCAAAAGACAGCTCTAAGACTTTGTGCAGTGTAAATTTCTTTCAGTCAAAACTGAATGCAAAATCTAATGTTTCAAGATACCATAAGGTTTTCCAAGGATCTTTTACTGTGATGTTCACTTGAATTCCTGGTTAGAATTCAAATTGCCAATATTGAATCACAAAATGCAACTGGCAAAATCTATTGCTTTTCTTTTGCAATTGTTTTATTTGCATTTCCTCTATGTGATACAAGAATAATAATGACTGGACATGTTGTAGTGAAATCTCAATCAAAGCCCCTCGATTTGTGGCTTCATTAAAATGCTTAAGAAAGGCAAAGTCTCCCTGCATTCAGAGCTTGAGACATAGGAATACAGTTCAGACTTTTCCAAAAGTGTAAATCTCTGAATTATCTACTTATTTTTAATTCTTTTGAAAGAAGACTGGTTTGAATCTGTTCTTTTCCTCCTGAATGATGATCATGTACCTGGCACATACTGTCTCTGACATATGTACTCACAGCTGTTTTAAAATGCTAAATCCTTTAGTTATGTTTCCTTTTATAGATAAAGAAGTATAATTTGTGCAAATGCAATTTAATAAGCAGCCCAATTATAATTTACAAATTTAGAAATACACTATATTTTGTTTCTGTTTCAATAAAGTAGTTGTCTAATTATTCTATAAACAAAATTAGTTAACAGAGAGCAAACCAAGAATGCAAAGAGGAATTAAATCATTAACTAAGCTGTTCAGCAAAGTGAAAGGCACTACACGGTCTCTCTTACTGTTTCAATAAACGTGTTCTTGTGTATGTTCTGATTCAGCAATTTTTTACGCATCTGAGCATTTCTCAGGGCCCAGAGGGCACTGTTAGACCTGGCAGTCCCTGCCCTGCCCACTGTGGGCCCCCCCCACCCTGCCCAGGGGCTGGTCTTGGTCTGTCCCTACCTTCAAGGAGGTGCCCAGGGCCAGGTCTGGGGCTACTTCTGTGACCCTAAGTGCCCTGTTTCTGTCTGCAGCGCTGGGACAGGCACCGGCTGCCAGGCCCTGCCCTGACGGGCCAGCACCCAGCCCCAGGTCACTGCCAGCCCCTGTGGTGCCCTGCAGCTTTGGCATGGGTTGTTGGCAACCATCCAGCAGTCCACTGCCAAAATTACTCTGTGTATTCCTCCTCAAGCAGAGGTCCTAGATGTAGCACAGTAAAAAAAAGAAGCAGCAATCTGGAACTGCTCGCAGGGAGTGTCAGCTGTGTGAACAGCAGACTAGCAAGCAGGACAGCATGATTTGAGGGCCTGGAGTATTGCTGAATGACCAAGCCATGCTCCAAGCTCTTCTAAAACTGGAGAGCTCTGTTACACTGATGAAATTTGGGGAAGACAAGTCCTATGAAGCTGGCTGTGGATCTTCTCTGGCATTGTTTCTGGAGTGCAGCTAGCTTACATCCCAATAGCTCAGAAAAGGACAGAAAGGCCTTATGTTTGCCTGTGTAATGCGTCCGTGTGCCTCACCTGCGTATTTAGTATGGTTTTCTCCTCTTAAACTCCAAAACGTATCTTCCAGGGGAACGGTGAGACTGATAGTGCTGACTGGTTCATGTCTATTTTTAAATAGAGAGAATGCTAGGCAAAAATGTTTGAAGAAAACAAAATGAGTTTATAGCCATCTTGGCTCTTGGACCTTGCCTCCAGGCTTGGCTTCTAGGTGGAGTCTCTGCACAGCGTCCTTATTGTATCGTTTACTTCCTTTGCCTTCTGTGACCCATGTCTTTTGAACCTGTTTCTCCTGGAGGTGGCTTGGGTTGACAAGGAGACAGTCTCTGCTCATCTCCAGAAGGGTCTGCCAGCTCAGTCAGGCTCTTTTGAAAGGAATGCGATATAGAAAAATGGTGATTTCATCTATCCGTGATGAACCTGCAACTGTTGACCCAGTTTACTGTTCAGTCACTATAATTTTACACAGTCTAGTCAAATTAAAAGATTTGCAGTCTCTAGTACACTTTTCCTCCATGTAGCTCATCTCTTTCACCAATCTCTTTTCTTACAGTGAGCAATTACATTCCTGTTTCTATATGATTTATACAGAAAGTTGTCTGGGCTGCCAAGTCCTCTGAGTCAGAGGGCCACAAGTATGGGAACAGTGAGTTTGCATTTGTAGACACTGAAATTGTAAGGGAACAGTTGTATCAGCTGAATATTCACAAGTCCGTGGGGTCTGATAGGATTCATGCTAGAGTACTGAAGGAGCAAGCAGATGGTATGGCAGGACCCCTCTTGACCATCTACCAAAGATCTTGGGAATATGAGATATTCCCCACTGACTGGAAGCTAGCCAAGGTTATTTCAGTCTACAAAAAGGATATGAAGGAAGACACAAGGAACTACAGACCTGCTAGTCTTTCATTTCCTTTAAAAATTACAGAGAAGATCGTATTGGGTACTACTGAAAGGCATTTAAAGAACTGTGTGGTCATCAGGCCCAGTCAACATAGGTTCACAAAGGCAAAGTCCTTTCAACTCATCTGATATCCTCCTATGATAATGTCATTTGTCTACTAAGGAAGGCAAGGTGGTGAATGTAGTATTTTTGGATTTTAGTTTTCAAAATCAAATACAAGTTGAGAACAAGATGCTCAAAGATCACTCAGAAATATCCCAGCTAGACATTGAAAATAAACTGTTATTAACTGTGAAGCAGAGAGCCAGTTAATGTTGAAGATGGGGAAATGAGAGAGAGGAAAGAGATAAAAAAGAGATAAAAATAATGCTTCTTAGATACTTAATCCATTTATGCAGAGGAAAGAAAGACACTTGAGCAGCCCAGAAGACTTAGAAAGTGAAGAAACGGATAATATAGTTTAAGAACAGTATTGCTGTTGAGGCAATAGTTGATGCAATAGTTAGTTCAGCCTTTACTTTGGGAGATCTTTGTGTTGCTCTGCCTTGAGGATCTGGCTGAATTGATCAGGTATATCATAACCTATTTTGTGAGAAATGAATGCTCCCTGGATGATGACTGCTTTATCCTTTATTGATTGTCAGTGTGCAGTCAGTTTTGTGAACAATCAATTTTCAGTTTTACCTGTGTAGGTAACCATGAGGATATTTTGTGCACAGAGTGAAGAATATTACACTCCCGGAAAACGCAACTATAAAATCAGGAATGCTGCAGGTTGTCATCTAAAAGTATTTATTGCAGCTACATGAAGAGAGAGTTAAGTTTTAAATTTTGTGGTTATGTATGTGTCAGTGTAACAATTAGTGTAATTTGGACCATGGGAAATTTGCTATCGAGGATATAGGTGAGTTTGAGTGGGAGTAGGGTGACACTTTTCAAAGGCTGAGATGAGTAGTTTCAAAGAGACTTTTATTAAAATTAAGATCTCTCATCCAGGAAGCAGCTGCTTTCAGTTATGGCATTGAGGCAAGATGTTATGTGAACACCTGAAGTGAGTAATCAGTGAGGATTTTCTTTTCATATAGAGGTAATTTTTACATGGTGTTCAAGTGGCTTTTCCAGCAATGTGACCTCTTTTGTTAGATGACTGCCCTTATTAAATAACAGTCCTCTTGAGATTACTGAAATGAGCATTCTGAGCATAATCGAAACCTCAGAGCAAATGCAGTGATACTGGATGGTGTGGTCATGTTACAGTTTTTGGGGTGTGTTTTGGAAAGGAGACTTTTGTATGAAATAGACATATTATTTTTTATATTCTATGTTTTTGTTTATAAGTTATTGTTATGGAAAATTAATTTGCATTTCAGCAAAGTAATGCTGATGTAAGAATATTCCACAGAGAGTTGTAAGATTTCGTGATTACCAAATTCTTTTTCTTTGAAAATAAATCTATGCTTTCAGTTCAGGCAATGAAATTGTCTACATTTCTGTGATATAGCATGGTCTTGGTTAAAGTTACTAAGAAATCCTTTTTCAGTGTGGTTTGTAAAATAATTTCATACTGTAGTGCCACTTTAAAGTAGCATCCATAGGTATTACCATCAATATTCCTGTAGTCTGGGGAAGCGCTGGTTAAAGAAATTAGTTGTGAGTGAAAACGGAGTTTGTAAAGTTTGCAGTACCTTTAAATGAGTACTCTGAATGCTGGTCTTAGTTTTTTAAATTACTCAAAGCAGACTGGATATCATCGTTGTATTGAGTATTAATATGCAAACTAGTGGCTTCAAGGGCAGCCAGCAAAGGACTGCTGTGTGGTAACATTTTATCCTGTAGTCTCCAAGGAAGCAAGGTACATCTTTTGGATATTAAGGTTTAAATAATTGTTTTAGTGAAACCTCTCACTTCTTTGATAAGGATTCTCTGGATGGATATTACACATCTTTTTAATAGATCACAGGAAAAACTAAGGGGGGAGAGGGGCGGATTAAGATTCTCATTAATCCTAGGTAAGTGCATTAGGTAGTACAGTATTCCTAAGAATGGATTTTTTTCCCCAAGTGAAAGGTGAACGTAGATTCTTTCTTGAGTTTCTTACAGTGCCAATGTCAGTTATCTCTTGGCCTTATTGACAAAATCCTCGAGCATTAAAATAACTGTAATTCCTTTTTTCCCTACTGTCTGAAGTACAATTTTTTTTCTTGAATCTCAAGGAACTTAGAGCACTTTCCTGTAATAAAGAGATCGTTACAATAGAGTCAGGGGTTTGTTTGTTTGTTTGGTGGGGAATTTTCTGGACTATTGATCAGGATTTATTTTCTGGAAGTGGAAAATAGTGATACAAAGTAAGCCTTCATCCACCACTGGGTATCTCAACTATTCCTTTCATTGTTTGTGTTCTCACTGATTTTGAGAAGATTGAATGGAGTTGGAAATTTCTTCATAATAATTATACTCAATAAGCAAACACTTTATTTTGGTGTAGTCCATTTTATTTCCTGGTTTCCTAAGTTTTTCTGCATCCATTCTCTGGATTTTTAATCTGTGATGCACAGCTACAGATATTCACAGAAGCTGTACTTTCAAACATGAAATAGGCTCGCATGAAAAAGAGGTTTTCTGGAGAGGCATTTTCTGCAAGCCCTCAAATTTAAGAATTCATGTATTTCAAAGTAGTTACAAGCTTTCCATTTTTCAGACCATTTGAAAAAACCCACATTTTCCCCCTCATAGTTGGGAAACTAAAGATTAATCAAGATAAGATAAAATAAATAATTGTCTAGAGTAGGCTTTTTTTCTAAACTGGGAAAAAAAGTTTTTCTTCGTAGATTCTCTTCATTAACAGAACTATGATTCTTGTAATTTTTTTATAGACTTTCATATAAATTTTGTAGAAATTCAAATAAAGTAGAAATATGTAAAAATAATGAGTGCAAATGTTTCCTTTTTCCTTCTAGCATTATTTAACAGGTCTGTTGTACTGTTATGCTGCTGGACCTGCTTTATCACCCTCAATTTCCTGTCATATTTAACGGCCAACAAAATTCATTTATCTCAGATTAAAGTTCATTTGGTATTTTCAGCTCTCCTAACCTTAATTAATCAATTCTAGCGATATCACTATGACAGGGTGCTAACATGATATCCATTCAGATTAAATGCCAGTTGTTAATTATTTTTAAATGTCATTTTTAAAAAATGTAACTGTTACATTTAGTAACAGTAAGAAAAGTAACTGTTTAGCACGTGCAAAAAATACTTATAAAAAATCTTTGGTACATGCACATGTTTACAAATGTAGTATGTGGGATAATTTCTGGAATTTGTTATATATATTTGTTATATCTTTAATAACTATCATAATTGTGTAGATCTCAGTGGTTAAAGTTGGTTAAATTCAGGCTCCAACTGCTTCTCATTACATAACATGTATCTTTGCATAACTTTTCCTGAACTCTGTGCAGTTACTTATACTTACTTTTCCCTGTGATAATCCTAAGGAAAAAAAAATCAGAAAGCAAGCTTCTTTTTAAAGAATATTATTCATTGTAAAATATTTGAATAAGCCAATATAATGCAGTCTCAGAATCATGGAATTACCAATATCAGGATTAGCAGTCATACCAATGTCAGCTGAGAATCTAACTTGCAAAAGAGGAAAATAAAGCAAATGTAATTCTTAGGAACTGCATTAGTCATCAGCTTTTCCTTAAATATAAGGAAATAATTGTGCCTTCTACTAGGCGATAGTGGAAGGGAGTGAAAAGAAATGTAAGTTTGATCTACTGTGTTTGGTATCTATTTTGTAGAATGCTTACCCTGCATTCATAACTTACAACAACATTTACTCTGCCTCAAGAACTTGTGCTCATTTGTGATGGATCAGACAAAACACAAATAATTTTCTCAGGTAAACGTTGATTTTCCAACCTATGGCCAAATTTTCCTTGTTTGTATGGGTTAAATGTTGTCAAGGATTAGTCTAGTAAGAATGGACAGGGTTTGTTTTTTTTTTTTAATTTTTTATCAAAAATAGCTTGTAGTAAGAGCAAAAAGCTTTTTAACTTCAAATTAAAACAAATATGCCTATGGCGAGATGTCTAATGCTCTATGTTGAGCTGCATTTCAAGAGACCTAAATTTAGCTGTGAACTCTGTTGATAAAAGTTTGTATAAATGAAGGCATCTTGCTTAATTAGTCTATACTTTCCCTCCCTAAATGAACACAGTTTTGTGGCTATATTTTCTAATGCATGTCAGGTGTTCTGATTGTACTCTGGGGAACAGGGAAAGAAAATCTTTAAACAAGCAGCTAAATGTAATTTGTTGGTCTATACAAGCTGTTCATCAGAAATGGGAGTTAAAAAAAAAAAACACTAATTCTTTTTTATGCCTTAATTACTTAGTTTCTAGCTGAGATATGATAATAATTGAATAACAGTGCTGTAAAACATAATTAAGATGACACGAATTACACGTCTCATGTATTATTATTTGAACAAGCTACTGTAGAAGGATCCATTTTATCTTCACCCAAAGGAAGATATCTGAATTTATCAATACACATAATAACCAAAATATGACAAGTTTATCACTAAATCCTAGGAGTAGCTGTAGAATAAACAGGAGAAATTTTTGGCCATTAATTCACATGTTGTTATGAATTATAATCTCAGGTTATGAGGAAAAAAATTTTGGTGTTTGTTTGCTTCATCTCAATGATCTTAATTTCTAGATATATCTTCCTTAAATCCTGTTCTAAAAGTTAGTGGTAGTTCTAAAATGAATTATTTCAGAAACCATGTTCTATCTAATCTATTTCAGGATGCTAAATCTTCATCTCTTTGCAATGATTTTTATAGATTAGTTAATTTTAAAAACAGGGGTAACAATTTTATTCAGAGTTCATGAATATGGATGTCACGGTATCTAGATACAGGTGTGGTGTACAGATCATTTACCAACACATATCAGTAGAGAAAAATATTTTGGCTTTTCTTTGTACATCAATAGCAGATAAACTTGTTTTTTCAATAGTGTTCCTGCTATATTCAAATAAAAGAATCACAATAAGTTATACAATTAAACTAAGATTTTAAAAAGAAAATTTCTGTCAGCTAATACTGTAAATAGAAATGTTTTGGTTTGTTTTTTTTTTTCATTTTATGAGGCACAAAGAAAAAATGCCAAGGTGTTGGCAATTCACAGATGCAGGAGTGTTCTTCCTAGCAGACAGCTTAACTCCTTAACAAAATAAGAACCTATGCAGAGATGAAGATTAATACTGACTGCCTCCTGGTTTTGTTCCTTGTCATCACATGTTTCATAGCCATCAAGCACAGTGTTTCAAAGCACAAGTAAACTGCTCCTTTTATTTTGTCTTAAATGCTGTTTTCAAGCCATATTTTGGCATGAAGTGGCTGAAATTAGTTCAAAAGGACCAAAACAAGGCCACATGCTTTTGCACTCCCTAAGATGTTCTTTGGGCAAACAAGCAAAAAGAAGTTCAGCAGCAGTCACTGCAATTTGGGAAGGCCTCAAGGGGTTTCAATGTCCTTGAGATGAAGTACAGAATCAGAGTATCACAGAATGGAAGGGACTCACAAGGATCATCAAGTGCAACTCCAGTCCCTGCACAAGACAATCCTAACATTCACACCATGTGTCTGAGAGTGTTGTCCCAATGATTCTTAAATATTGTCAGGCTTGGTGCCATGACTTGTTTCCCTGGGGAGCTTTTCCAGTGCTCCAGCACCCTCTGAGTGAAGAACCTCTTCCTAATATCCAACCTAAACCTCCCCTGGCACATCTTCCTGCCATTCCCTTGGGTCCTATCATTGGTCACCAGAGAGAAGAGATCAGCGCCTGCTCCTCCTCCTTCCCTTGTGAGGAAGTGGCACACTGCTATGAGGTTCCCCATCAGAATTGCATATATCCTCCTTAAATGATTGTGTGACAGATTATGTAACACACAGCTCCTCCTAAAGGAACTCCCAGTGGACTTAAATGGGCATGATCAGTGCATATCAACTGCATTAAGGGGAAGCCGCTCTGTTTTTAATGGACATTCCCATCTTTTCAGAAGTTTAACATCATATTTCACTGTGGGATCCTCTGGAAAGGTAGACTGTATTTTTCCACTAACTCTCTGTTTCCTCTTTTAAATCTACCACTCTCTCTCCATTTCCATTTCCAGAGAGTCACATTACTGACTTACGTGCTTTATATGTACATTTTTGCCTTTACCACGAATCAATAGTTTCTTTGCTCTGATAGAAAACTGAATATTTGCAGACTACCTTGGAATTAATAAATTAGTTCAAATTAGCCATATAGTGTCATATCCCCCTTCCACTCGCATGTTGGAGAAGGGTCGGGAAGTGCAATAGTCTTCAGAAAAGGCAATGTAAAGGTCAAATGCTCTCTTAGACTGTTCTTCCAGAAAAGAATGTAAGGCCATTTCAAAGCAAAGACAAAAAAAAAAATAAAAATCCCTCCATTCTTTAATAAACTGTACCTATACTAAATATCTAGTTAGTAAAAGTTAAATCAGTATAACCTCCAGATTGTCACCATCAATTACTCTGTAATCCTTGTGGAAGATGCTTGTTGTCAGGGAAATGCATTCTGCCATACTCATGCAGTATGATTTTTGCAGCCTAGATTAAGAATAAACATCATAAAGGGCTAATTGGAGTCACAGATACTTCCCTAAGGGCAAGCACAGAGGAAAAACTTGGGTTATAGCCTTTATTGTAGAGTGGCACCTTTACTAACATTGCCATTTTTGTTCAGGTTTTTATCTATTTTCAGTAAACTTAGAGTAATCAGTAAAATGTCCACAATAGAGAACATTAAAAATATTTCAAAAGCAAGACTGTATTTGGAAAGAAAAGACTTATCAGAACTTAATTTTGCCTCTCTTACAAGAATTTCAGTTTAGGTAATGGCAGTAGTTCAGTAAAAGAGTTCATCTGAATAAGAAATCAAAATTCAGATCAGTGACTGTGAAATAAAGCCTTGCCTCCAACCATTCATCATCTGCTTTAGAAAATGATTGTGTGAAAAAAATGGGAAAAAAATCATATAGATATTGTAGAGCATTAATTATTGTAAGGGTATTCTTTATTACCCTTGAGTTTGAAGAAGTATTATGTAGATTGAGGGAAAGCAGTAAGTTCTGACACTGCTGTGTATGGATTAATAGAAAACTACCAGAGAAATCATTAGGAACTGTTGAGAGAAAATGAAAGACTTCCTGAATGAAAATGTAGATTTTTTGCTACATAGCAGTTTGAATAAACAAAAAGGTAACTGAATAGACTATTTGAAAAAGAGAATTAATTTGCTTATTCCAGTGATATTTTTTTCAATTTTCCCTGTTCCATAAAGCTGATATATTTTAAATGTCATTCGTTCTTCTGTTGTGGAAATATAATGTCATTTTAGATGTAGTCTTGGAAAGTAGAAGCCTGATAAAATATTTATTTGAACTCCAATGATTGAAACATCAGGTTTTTTTTCATTGAAAGCTAGATCATGAGAAAACTTTAATGCATTATAATATTTATTAAATCCTAAGAAAATTTATATGGGCAGAAGGAGTGCTCTGCTATTTCACAGTAAACTGGATGCATTCGTACACAAGCATAACACATCAGAATTAAAGGAGAGAATCCACAGACTTTGGTGGGAATAAGGATTCCACTTTCCTTCATACTGAAGATTCAAAACTTAAATCTTCTTTGTCTCTATACTTGTCTATAAGACAATAACTTACTTGTTTTTAAATTATTATTCACTTACACCTTCCATGCTTTGATGGGAGTATTTTGGCTAACTGTATCCATGCTGCAAAGTGGAACAGACCCAGTCACAGCTGTGTTCATTCTAATTGCCCATAATGCAAGATCATTTATTTCAAAGCCTTGGCCTGTTAGCAGTATTATCCATAGTCGTGTGGATAATTATACATTCTTTTATGGTTGCTACCTGATCTTTGGCATAACTCTTATTACCAGTATTCAAGGAAAGGTAATAGAAACAGTAGTTGGGATATACAAGGACTATTAGGACGCTACACAGTAGCATACAAAAAGGTGTATTGTCTCAATTTACAAAGTGCAGTGTGTGAAATTATGTGATTGGTTTCTACAGTACTATCAAGAGAATAAGCACTGGAGTAAGATAAGGAATTAACATTTTACCAAAAGCCTGGTTTTGAATACTTTCCAAGTCAGCGATATATTTCATTAATGTCTTTGTAAGCATTTGTTTGTGTGATGTTGATAAGTGGAATTGTAAATGTTGTTTACTACACTTAACTTTTGTTAGTACAAACAAGAAGAAATGAAACAAAATGGAAATGGATGCTCTTGTTTGCTTTCTTAATGGTACGAACCTACAGTCTGGAAAAAAAATGTGCAAGTAAAAAATTCATATGCTGTTTTTTCATAATGCAAGAAATAGAGCAATCTTGAAGTTTGCTTTTCGTGACAATACCAATGTTAATCAGCTCCTAGCAGTACTTCTGAAATAAATGTAGAGCTATGTGGTAGAACTTGAGGGAACAATGTGTCTTACATGACCATATAGTTTATAAAAACACTGAACTATTACTCAAATTTTCCATCATACAGTCATCTTTGCAGTTACAGTCCATTCTTTCAAAAGGGATTCAAGTAAAAAAACCATGAGAACAAATATCTAAAATAATGGTAGACCAGTAGAATGAAAACATGTCTAATTCTTCACTGAGAGCCTTTTTAGAGAAAGTATCTTAAACGCTCTTTAAATTTGTTGGTTTGCAAATTTCATTTTCGCTTAAATGTCTGCGGGACAGGTAATAGAAAAGTGACTTCACGGCATCCCAACTAAGTAGTAATTGTTTATCATTCTCATAGAGGCTAATAAAAATGAGGTCTATTAGTAATTTCTGCTAGGAATAAAAACAAAGTGGAAGATTCAGATTCTGACCCCAAAAAGTTCACCTCAAAATAAATAAGGCACAGATAATACAACAAAGAGGAACTTATAGAAGAAGTATCATTATTACATGTTTTGGGGTTAAGAGTTAGTAATAAAAAGATCAGCTAAGAAAGGAAAATGAAAGAAAACAAGGAGTAAAGCTCCAGAGATCTCCATAAAGGAGGTTTGAACAATTAGCCATTAGCACGTGACAGAGATCTGGGTTAGAGAGATAGAATGTCTGATGAATGAATGTCCATCTCTACTTGCTGAATTCTTTCTTTTCCTGCTGGAAGTCACTTCTGGCTTCTTACTGATGGCATTTTTGTCTTCAGACTCACAGCAACATATTCAGAGGCATATTCTGGACTTTAGGTCTTCCATATATTATATAATTATAATGTGCTTTTATATAAAGAACTAGTGACCTCTGAAGAAATATTATTAAACCTTTTTCTCCAGGTCACTCTCTTGCATTGTTAAAGAACCCCTTTAATTGTGGACTCAGCTTTGGGATTTATATAATACCAGATATGAAAATGTCTTCTTTAGACAGAAAGAACTGTCACAATCTGATTGTGACAATGAGTTCCAACATTCAGTTGTGACATCACCAGTCATTGTGGACTTGCTATTCAGTAGTCTACAAGCTCAATGCTATCACTTTTGTTCAAAGCTAGTAAATTAAAAACTAGTATTTATTAAGGAACTCTTTAAAATAAATACATTTAGCCCCTATTCTCACTGGAAATATGAAGAATTCAAGGGAAAAGTTTGAATTTATATGACACAGTTCTAGCAACAGAATGTGAACTTGAGAATACAGCACTATTTATTAAATATGAAATGCAGAGAATATTCTTGTCTATGGCAGAGGAAGTTTGTAGTCTTAAATCAAACCTTGTTGTGTTGTCTCCCATACAATTCAACTATATTTTATAGCAACAGTGTATGTGGACTTAGTGAACACTACTTACATTTAGAAGTCAGAGATGTGTCCTTTCTTCAGTTATGGTTGCTTTCATAGATGCAAAGAAAGGTATTAAAGATCGAGTTGGAAAACTCCCTTAATGAAAGAGAATCTGAATGGCCCATCTATTCTGTTCTTCCCAGTGCTATTCTTTATCCCAAGAAAAATTTATCTTCCAGATAAGCAAAAATGACAAGTGTATCACAGTAAATTTGTATCATTCATGATATTTCTCCATGGCTCTGATGTGAAATTTGGCATGAAGTAGAAAACCTTAGAAAGCATATCAGATATCCTGCTCAAAATGTCAAACCTTGACTTTTAGGAAGGATCTGATGCTAAAAATTACATAAGATCTTTCTTGTCCTTCTCACATAAAAAGTTTTGTTTGAAAAGATATAAGACGATTAAGCAGATTTAGATGGTATTTTATGGACCTTTTCTTTGACTGTGCACTTCTAAAATTCCCAATGTTCTGCATTTTAAGTTTTTCCTATACCACTAAGTGTAAATACTTTCCGGCTTTGATTTGTCTTCATTTTTTCTTGCCTCAAAGGCCTTATTTTTTTCAGTGAGTCCTAATCCTTGAATAGTTATTACTCCTTAAATTCATATCAAATTCTTAATTCCTAGCAAGGTAGGTTTTCTGCTGCTGGTATATTGGAATATTTGATTGTGTCATTTATTCTAATAGATTATATAAAAGTGCATTTCTCCTACCCAATTTAAGTTACTTAACTGCAGGTGGTTTGTCCACTCTTTCTCTAATAATACATTTCAGATTATATTTTACTCTTTTATGAGGCATCCTCATTTTGGTATGTCAGTGCACTTTAAAACTTGAAAGAAGAAAACTTTGTAGCACTCAAGAAGGGGTGGTAAAACTCTATTCATCATGCTGTCAGGGAGCTGAGATGCCTGCACTTTGATATGTAGTGATGAATATTATGCTCTGATCTGAATGGTGCACCAAAGCCATCCCAATTGCTACTTTAACACAGGATAATTTTGTCAGAGAAAGAGCAAGGGAAGGTGTACATGGAAATGTGAGGAAGATCAAAGAAATTGTGCATCAGAATACAGATTAGGGTGAACTTCACCTATAGGCACTTGTTCAGTGCAAAAATACTATGAACAGCATAACATTTCAAAGTAAGTCTTAAGTAAGACTTAGATTTTTACCTATTTGTTATGACCCACTGCCTAAAGGTGAATTCCATCCTTGTACATACACTGAAAATCTAGTTATTCCTTTTTGTCTCCAAGAAGCATTTTGAGACTTTATATTCATTATGTAGTACAGTAAGGCAAGATGGATGCATAACTGAAAGTTCTCATTCCTAAAATGCAAAAGAAGATTTAAAAGCATAATTTCAATTCCTCACCACAGTGTATCCAAAGTGACTCTAATCACTATCTGATTCGGTATGATTTTATCAGGATACAAAAATATGATGGGCACATCATCTTTGCTGCAGATGTTTGCTGGTATTTTGGAATATTATCAGTATGATGCTATTTGTGCTCCATGTCATGTTTCTGTGTGAATTCTTTCTAGCAAACACACTTTGAATGTAATTGTTCCAGTTTGCTTTTCTGGAGCACAGTTTCTTTTTCTTTTGTCTGTTTATATCAATTCAGATGTTGAATACTCACAGGCATTCCTTCTTTCAATCTTCTAAAACCAGAAAGGTCACCTTTTAATTTCCAATTCACGTTCCTGTGTTTCATAGGCTCCTGAAAAGGGTCAAATTCCTGTGAAGTCTTACAGCTGCCTCTATCTTAAATCCTCTCAAATAAAAGCAAAAATGAGAACTCGGCATCTGGAAATTCATCCTTAAGCAGTAGAGGAAGCCTTCTGCTGTGCTTGACTCTTCCAAAAAGCCCCAGTGCCCTTGGAAATATCAACTCTATGATCCTTGGCCAAAGATTTTTTCCTCTTTGCCCTCTCCAGGTATCATCAATAATAATGAGACTTCCTAGAACTCTGCAGCTGACTTTGTGTCTGGCTCAGCTGTTCAAGCTCACACTGAAGTCCTTTCTGATGCTACTATAGCTTGCTAAGCTTTAGATGATGTTTTTCAAAATCAGCCTTGCACTCTCTACTATCACCAGTTCATCAGACAGCAGCCACCTTAGCATCATTTTCAATGATCTTAAGCTAGTCTTCAAGTTCACAGGGTCAAAATTATTTGGGGCCATCATCTGCTAGCAGGTCATGCCTTTCTTAAGCAAGTGAGAGACCTACAGTGCTTAGATCTAAGTGTTTTTATTACATATATCCTCCACCAAGTGTGGGGAAAAAATAGAGAGATGCCATTGATAGACTTTGTCCCTTGATTCCCTTCATTGCCCATCTACACCAGTGTTCTTGTGTGTGCTGAGAAGATAAAGGTGATGTTGCATGATCTCTCTTACTTTAAAATACTCATAAATTTCATCTTTTTTGACTCTGTGCTGCCTCCAGACTTTCCTTCTTCTGATATGTCTTAGAAGTTAAAATGGTCAGAGCTGATGCAAGAAAATGTCACAGGTTTTCAAGTGGAAATTTGCTCCTGTGCAACTAAAAGAGATAACTTGATGAATTTAGGCAAAAGGATGTGTTGTTGAAAGATGTGTTGTGACACACATCTTTCTAACAGTGCAAGAAAAGAACTGGTATACGCTTCTCTACTTTGAATAATACACATTTTCATGAAATTATTTAAGTGTTGTACCCTGCTTATATTCTCCAGGATATATTTGAGGTGATGAAGACCTCTCTCTAGGATGCTGATTCAAGAGCCCTTTACCAAATAGACCAGGGATATATTGCTGGTCTTTTCTTCCCAATGTACTTTCACTCAGACTACGTGAAATCTGTCTTGGAGAAGAATGGTTCTTTAGCAGACTGGCAGACATTTTTCACTGGAAACAGCTGTGAAAGACTTCCATGTGCACATCTGCTGTGCACAATGGACCTCAGTCCTAGTCATACCTTCATGTACTGACACTGATGTCTGTAAAACATCCAAATTGAGGACAATTTTTGTTGTTGTTGTTGGATTGTACATCCTTTGTAGGGTATTGCTAGTTGGTTAACTGTTTGGTGTCACCTATTGTAAGAATGTATATACAGACACAGTTTTCAAGAAAGGGATGTGTTTTGTAGTTGAGTAGTCCACTTATACCTTCACCTTCCATCTGCTTTTGATCTCTCTTTTTTGGAAACAACTTTTCATTGAGAGAAGCAGAAATAGCAACAAACGTACTCCTCTACATATACTACGCATCAAACAGTGGGGACGTCTGACACCAAAGTGTCTTTATAAACTGCAAGACAATATCTCTGGTTCCACACAGCCAAGAGAAGAATACTTACTGAGTGCATATCTGTGTTGATCACATATCCTGAAGAATCTATACTAGCTAGAAGAAACTTGTTCATCAAACTAATTGAGAAAGGCTGCTGAGGCCACCCAGTGTGCTGCGTTTTACTCTGTAGTTAACTAAAGTAAAACAGTGCTTTGCAACCCAATCTGTTTTGCCCACTTACCATAGGGACAGCTTGCAGTGGACAAGTATCAGCACATAAATATTTATAGGTATTACATGGAAAAAAAACCCAGTTAACTACTGAGCAAATGTGAGTAACTGATACTTTCCTGTAGTGAACAGTGGTGTATTTTAGCATTAAAGTGCAGTGGTAATGTTGATTGCACTTCTTAAGCAATATCTACTCTTAAAAAATTTATGAAATTGACTCCTGCATGCCTGACATAAAGTTGTATTTCACTTCATCACCATGGTACCCTTTAAACTATTTTCTTTATGTTAGGATGAAAATTATTATTTTGAGTGATGCAAAGCGTTCCATGAAATATTTATTCATCTTTTTGTGGCAGGGCAGTTTAAGGTCTGAATTTCTGTTTCCATCGTTCTTCTGAAGTTTCCAACATGCTTGCCTCATTTCTGCTTTAAATCTTATTATTCCTCTTTTGTTTAGTGTTTCTTAAACTTAATAGGGAAGAACTGCTTTTTTAATGACAAAGAGTTAGACTCAAAAATTATCTTAGCAGTTCTGCAAAATAAAAATGTCTGGTTTATACAGGCAGAAAAGATCCATTAGAGTAATAATATGGCAGGGGGAATGCTTTTCTGACATTTGACATCTTGGCATCATCTCAGATATCTTCTCAGAAATTTACACTAATTTAATCATAAACTTAAAATCACACTGTTTTCAGTGGAGAATGGAAAAAAATCTTAACTGTGTAAATGATCCTCTGTTAGAAAAACAACAGATGGTAAAACTGCACTTGAGAAGCTTAATCAATGAAATTCTTAAATAAATAAATATAAATCTATGAATATCTGATGCAAATGTAGTCATAATGTTTATGAGGAAAAAAATTAAAATAGGATTTGTAAGACCTACTTTAAAAAAAACCTAGGACAGTCCAAGGATAGCCCAATAGACAGAAACACGTGCTTTACAGAAATAAATCCACGGTGAGAATAGCAAGCCTTCCATCAAGTCATTGTAGATCAAGGCCTAGTAAATTGTACAGCTGGGCCAGGTGAGAATTATTCTACCAAGAGAACCTTGAGGGGAACTCATACACCTGTTCTTTTGTGTGATAAACCTGCTCCTGATGTAACAAATAGAACATAAACCTATGACATTTAAGTAAGAAATCTCAAAGTGATCTCTAAAGCCTCTTTTTTCCTAATTGGAGAATACTATGAAGAAAGCAACTAAACTTGCTAAATGGCTGTGTATGTTTTTCCAGGAGTGGCTGCAGGAGCTATTGACATGGGATGAGACATAAACAGTCAGCAAGAAGAGAAGTATTCATATGTCACATGTATTTTTGTATATATCCATTACATAAACTGTATTTCTCTTGGTCTTTTTTTTTAAAAAAATTTGGCAAACAAAGCCAGACAATAAATCGTAATGTTTCTAAAGTTGTGAAGGAATTAATCCCACTCTTTTCAAACATTTAACATTTAGATGATCTGACATGGGATGTAACTCACAATTGATATTAGTGGACTTGGAAGATTAGCAGACACAATGTTTTCTGCCAGAGTAGTCACAAACATGACAATGGTATCGTGTTAGAACATCAATATAGGCCCCCAAATTGATGTTTACAATGTAGTCATGTGTGTATACTGAATGCACAGAACAAATTGCACTTTCTTGGTGAAGAAGTGAAACTGATGTTGCATCTGTGACATTAAATACTTGGCAATACTCTTACTGTGAAATAAGATGACCCTGATCAGTCCTTGGAAATGTTTGAGGGACGATCTTCAACTAGTGAAGATGATGATCAAGAAACTAGTCCAACCTGCTTGTGTCTTTTTATTAATAAGCGGTTTTACTGCAGGTTTTCCCAAAGGATGAATTCTGGCCCAGCAATCTTTCATCAGTGGATCCTATTTCAGGCAAAGTATTGCTGGAATGGGGAAGCAGAGTGGAACCTTCAGCTGGCCTCACATGAAAACTCAGCCTTGAACTGTATCATTTGTCCTATGTTTGTGAGATACTGAGATATTTAAGCCTTTACATAACCGTTACAGACATATTAACAGCCATCTCTGCTTTCTGCTTTGTTCTAAGTGTTACCTAGACAGCTGTCCCCTTACCTCCTCCCTTCTCTGTCTGACCCAAAACGCACATAGTGCTGCTGTGCAATTAAAGAGCATAAGAAACACTTTTCCAGGGACTAAAGATTATATTATAAATTTATATATATCCTGAGGCAAAATTTTACTTCCCAATTGAAGTACATTTAAGTAAAAGCATAAGTACATTTTAGAAAACTCTAAAACCAAGGAAAGATAGATAGTTGATTTATTTTATTATTTTAACAAGTACCCTGGTAACTAGGACTGTTTCCTAAGAGCCATAGGAAACATAAACTCCTTTTTTATTTCCCCATCTGAGCAGATTTCAGTATGTCTAGACCTCTAGAGTTAGTCTTAAAAGAAGTGTTGAATTTTTTTCCTGTTGAAAGTTTTACAAAGATGTTTTATTATTCAAAATATTCATAAGACTAAATTAGCATTGCAGTTGCACTTTTTAAATAAAATACAGAATGGAAATAATCTACATCTCTTGGGTAGAGATTTGATTTGGAATTTAGATTTTCTGTATACTCACATTTGAGATACCTGAAATAGTAATCAATAGCTTGGAAAATGAAAATGTTCCTCTAACAAGCAAAATATTTCATTTAAGACTAATTTACCTTGTGGATCTTTTATTCTACTCTAGGCTTAAGTTCTTTAGTAATACAGAATAATACTTGAAATTGCTCTTCAAGTTTGTACATTAATTTACAGCTTAGATTTTTTAAAAAGGAAGATATTTTCAAATCCATCTGAGATATCTTTGAGGAAATATTTTGTTTTCTATTAAAAAATTGAATCCCACATAACTAACTTTCTTCAGACAGGGCTGTTTCATGCTGACAAAGAGCAGACATACAGTAATTTTTAACAATATAACTTTTCTTTATTCTCTTATTTGCAAAAGAAAACCAGAAAACTATTGAAAACCTGAGTAATTTTTAAACTGAGTTTTTCAGGAAGCATAATTTTAGTTTGGTTTTATGTTTACCAAAATATAATGTTATTTTACTTAAATTCTTCTAATAATAGCTTTTAAATGTGTTCTCATCTGGCAAGTAATTCCATATGTTCTCAAAGGAAACATTTTCTAGATGTAGGCACATTAGGAAAGAACTTTAATTATGTGTCTGAGATCACTCATTCTCCCAGTACAGTATAATAAATTTGATTTACTCAGACCTACAGTTAGCAAATGCCACTGTCATTATGCAAGAAATATGGTGACTACATTTCTGCTACAGGCCTAGACAGTGTTTTAAAAAATTCTACATCTCATTTTGCTTCTTGTTAATATCACTCGCTAAATAAGTAGCTGAAAAGTCAACATAAGAATTCGTCTTACTCCATGCATCTGTACATCAGGTGAGGGATGCTGAGAATCATACAGAGGTTAGAGGAGAAGTCTTCATGTTCAAAAGATTATAATGCCTGTTCTAAACTCTGAATCTTTCCCGTGAGCTGTGCATAGATGTGTATTTTAGTAGTAGTTATAGATAATGCACTTCTTGATACTATTGCAAAGGTCTGTTTGCAGATCATTTCTGTCTGTGCATCTGTGAGAATAGATAATAATATTTGGATTTTTTTTAAATGAAATTTATTTCGGATCCTGCCGTGAGACTCAGTCTTAACAAAGAGTGGCAACAGCAACTGGGAGCTAATTTAGATCTACCTTGATCTGATTTAGAGCTTATTTGAAGTCTGAATGATTGTGGTTTGTGGCTCCTGAAGAGTTAATTAGACACCACCAGAACTATTCTCCTCTCTTATTTAGATAACAATTTGACAGCTTTATAAATTCATGAGCTGAAATTGCTCTGCACAAATGCACAATATCCTATTTTTCATTCAGCAGTGTTTCCATTTTCCCGTGCCCTGTCTGACTTTGCTCATAGGTTGGAAAGTAGCATGATGCATCATTTATGCTGCCTTCCACCTCTATTGACTGATGGCCTCCTTTGCTGTCAATCATTTCATCGCGTTTTGTCAAAAATAATGTGAAAAATTTAGTTACTGATATAACTGAAGTGCATTCACCTGTAAACAAGTGCTTGAGACATAAGTCAGAAAGATTGGTTAGCTGTCATTTCAGTTATGACAAAGATCTAAGTGGAAGTCAAATGCTAGTATCTAATTGATAAAGTGACAAATACATTTCTTTGTTTGATTGCAGGAGGAAAGCACATTATCAATAATAATTAAGAAGAACGGGGTTTTTTCTTTTAAAAGAGGTTCGGTCTGATAGCATGTGACCTACAGGTCTATGCAAAAGACACTCATGTAAGGTTGTTGTATGATGTGACCACAAAACTGCCTGATTGCCTATTGTTGCTCAAATCCAGTAGTGCTGTATTCAAACACCAGCCAACCCATAGCAGATAAATGTCAGAGAGCAGCAAGTTCAAGGCTGCTCCTCAAGGGAAGAATCAGGAGATGAGAACGACTACAGCATCATGTTCTTACTGACCAGAGCAGAGCCCTAAAGCACCTAAGCTAGGTGTGATAAGGTGTGATAAGCTAAGGTAGGTGATAGTAACAGCCCCAGATAAGAGGAACTGGAACAGGTTGCCCA